>VZRZ01007137.1:167374-265141 GCA_013398175.1 Climacteris rufus | reverse complement strand
GGGGGAAAGGGGGTAGGGGGAAGAAAAAAAAGTGCCTTCCCTAGGAATCTCCAGTGCCAATATTGGAAAATGTGACTATAGACAAAAAATGTGTTGTTTTATTTTTACATCGTGGTGTAAACTAGGGTAAAAGATTTCCCAGTGCCAACGGGTTAGCTCATTGGAATAAACATAGTGGTCAGTGGCTTGAACCTCCTGTGGCCAAGTGTGTCATTAAAACCTGGTGGTCCATGTGTAAGGTGAAACCACGGCCATATAAACACACACGCCATTTCCCACACATCCCAAGGAATGCTAGAACCTCCTACTTCCCCACGGAGTGATGCTGTTTTGTGGGCAGTGGAACCTGGGAAGCAAACGTAACAGGCTGCTTTTGCTCCCCTCAGTTTAAAATTCAATGGCTCCCCAGAAATACTTCTGTGGTAATGCAAATAACCAAATAAAGCATCAAAGATCACCTCCACAACAAAAATGCCCCATTAAACTGAATCATACTGAATAAAAAATTTATCTCTGATGCATATTTCTGGATAAACACTTTTCCATCAAAGAAACAGAACATTTAACATGAGACTTGTACCATTAACCCATAGAAACTCCTTATGCTCCTGATATTAACTGTTACTTGGGATCAAGGCCAAAACACTGACATTGTCATAGGATCAAGACCAGGTTTAACCTAAGAGTAGTGCACATCCTCATAAAACACTTTGTAAAACACAGAACAGCAATGTACTATGCAACAAAATAGAAAGCCGATGCAGCACTAACTAATCATTTCCAAAGTAAACACAAGATGAATTTTTTAACTGGCTAGCTGCTTGGTTATCACTGCCTTCAACTCTAATATATCACTCAATAGGCATTATCAAAACAAGTATCATGGTCAAGAACCCCCATGTGGTAGGGCCATTGCTGAAGTCTAGAGAAAGGAGTTCAGTCTTGCTCTAGTTATTATTGATTGTAAGAGTTATTCCTCTTATTCCAGGAATGGTCAGAATACTAAAAAAGACAAGAAATAATAATAATAATTAAAAAATCATCAAACCAGAAGAAACTACAAAGAAAATGAGCAACATGGAAATAAAGATACAGCTACATCATCAGAGATGTAGGAGGAGTCCAGCATGCGCTTTATCAGTTCTTGGCACACACAGACCTGATCCCAACAGATCCCAAGAAATCCATTTTCAGATTGAGAGTGAGAAAGGATTGGGCAACATCCCCAGTGGCAACTTTCAGGTGATTTTTCCTAATGCTTATGAGAGCTGCCCTGGCTGGGAATCAGTTCTGCTCAGAAGAGCCTTTAATTCCACTGCAAATTCTGCCATGCAGTACCTCAAACCTGATCTGATATGCTGCCTGCAGGATTATCCAGGCAGCAGATATGCAGCTTATTTAGGATAATAATTTTGTATGTGGTCCACTAAGAGGCATTAATTGCAGCAAAAGTGTGCCTTCCTTTGACTCTCCAGTAAGCCAAAAAGAAACAATATAGTGGCAGAATTACCCCAGTATTTAGGTGGTGATATATTTTAAGAATACTAATTACTTATTTGAGAATAGCTCTTTGTTTCAAATTTGGAATGGTGTTTTTCTAATGCTTTAAAGCCATATGCTGTCATAAGGCCCAAAATAATGTTTAATATGTATCTTAAAAGCTGCAGTGAGTGCAAAGTACACACTTAGGCTTTGATCAGCCTCATTCCATGCTATATGTCAGAACAAAAACTCTTACAAACATTGGTCTTACTGTATTGTAGGACCTATGCATAAATATTTCAAAACACACAGAAAATAGCACACAGCAAAGCAAGGAATAAAATATGAAAAAAAAAATCAAGAGAAGTTTTAGATACTACAAACAAAGCACTTTCTGTGGGACTAGCTTCTTTTAAATCCAACATATTTATAAGGGTACCCTGCTTTGAAAAAAAAAAAAAGAAACTGTATATAAACTAGATAGCATACATAGCTTCTCTGTTTAGAAAACAGCAAAGTACCATGTAAAAAAGTCTCTGTTTAGTCAGCCCACCCACTATGAAAGAGAAAAAAAAAGAAAAAAGCTGACATTTAGAAAACAGGATATACTGAACAGTTTTCACAATTGTGCCCAGCAAATCTGATAGAGCTTTTTGTGTAAATTCTACATCATGGCCCGATCTTGCAAGTTACCATGTATTAGGAAATGAAAGGATAAAAGGTAAAACAGCATTATAAGCCCAAACTTCCTTTACGGTAGGACATTTAAAGAAACCACTAGTTAGCAGTAAAGGTAGAAATCAAACAGTAATCACACAGCAAGTGTGAGGAAAATATCTAAACAAGCCCACCTTTTGGAAAAGTGATCTTTTTAGTCCTACTATAGATGTGACAAAATATTGTTCCTGACAGACCAAAGGAGAGGTTAAAAACCCACTGCAAACCCAAAATAAGTACATATAAACATGAGAAGAAAACACAAATACTGTTAGACATAATTTTCAGAGCACAGATTTTCCTATGTGTTTGGAAAAAAACACTAAACACAATGAGGTCCAGATGCTAATTGGAGCCAACGAGCTTAATGCAAAGCACAGAGTGCACAGAATTATCATGCAGGTCACTTTGGACACCCCTCTCACTGCCTGGTGCAGAGGCAGCCCCTGTGTGCCACTGCTTGGGGCAGTCTGGGTATGCTCTGTGTGTGATGTCAGCTGTCAAATTCTGCAGTAAATTATTTGTGTTTTGGTGTGGGCGCGCAAAATCTCCCGAGAGCAGGTACAGGTGGGTGACATTCAACCTCTGAAACCACATCAATACAGTTTCAGTCCTTCAAGTTTCAGACTTTCAACAGTCAGGAAGCCTGTATTTACACACACATACATGCATGTGTGTATATATATATACGCATATATACATGCATTTGTGGTTGAAAATACTGAAATAGGGGGCACATTTATTGTGGGGAAACAGAATAATAAGGAAACGTCGCTCTTTACTGTGTTACTTGTTCTTAAGAACTGAGCTTACCTTTGTCTCTGCTTCTAGCTTGCCTGCCTCTCTCCCTTTAGCCCAGCAGGTCTTTTCCATCTCCCTCAGACCTATGAATGATAAAGAGCATAGGCAACAGATAAGGAACAACTTTAAACACTGCAGAAACATAAACAAAACTTTAACTCCAAGCTGGGTGATTTTTTAAAAAAAGTGCACACAGTCCAACACAGCCATCCTATACTAAAAATTCCAACACAGAATTCCTGCAGAAAGCAAAATCCATTGCCAAGGAGTTTACCCCTGAGTATTCACTGAACCTTGCTAACTAGACAGCGGTTGGAGGGGATTCCATTGGGGCACTCACAAAATCAGCCCTTGTACAGATTTGTGTCAGCCCCGCATCTCAGGAACAGAGTAGTCTAAGAAACAGCAGCACACTGTCAACCCGATGGCAGGCCAAGCAATTCAGCTCCTGACAGGTTAAAAAAGTGCTCATTGTCTGAGCAGCAAGTCAATGCAAGCCAGGAAAAACTTTCAGAGATTAGACCAGTGGCTAAACTTCAAGGAACAGAGGAAGTTATGCTGAGGAATCTACTGCTTTTTTTCTTCTTTTCTCCTTCCTGCCACGAAAAAGAAGGTTGGAGCTGCTGTGCAGGCTGGCAGGGAAAGCAAGAAAGTGAAGGAAGCTTCCCTTTAGCTCCTTCTTATCCAAAATTATAGTATGATCTCTCACCCAGTTTCCTTGAATACTGATGAAAGATAAGGAATGACTCTAAAAGCAAATGTCTTCCCAGAGGTAAAGGGTTTAACTCAGCCACTAACTGCAGGATCATCCCTAGGAATAAGTCCTGATTTTCAGTTAGAATGTGTTTGCTAAACTTTTAAATTCCCCATTTTGGGGAATCCTAATTTCAAATTATAATTTCAATAAAGGTAAAAGGACTACATTCACAATTTTCATTAATCTCTGCAAGATTTCATGTTTCTCTTATTCAGTGGATGAATAGTTAGTTCCTGTATGTTCCACCCAATCAGTGCAATGCATCACACATGACTGAGTTCTATTAAAGGCCTTAAGATGTAAAATGCGGTTAAATTATATAAACATTTCAGAGGCATAAGCCATTGTTTGCACAACAAAATGTTACAGAATATTTAGAACAGTTAAAAACTGGAATTCATTAATGTAGGGTTCAGACTACAGGTCTGACCATCACTTTTTGCATCCACTTGCCCTGGAAGAAGAAATGGTACTTCCATTAAAATGGTTATTGAAAATCTTCAGAACTTTAACTACTCAATTTATGCTTCTTCAACTGAATTTTTATCATACTTTGAAGACATGCACATTTGGAGTTGGTCTAAATGTGGTAGAACTGATTGCAAACAAAACTAATCCAAGTGTCATTGAATAATGATATACAGGAAGAGAAGATAAGCAGATAAATAAATCCTTGGTTTTCTCCTGGAGCCTCAAAGACTGCACACTCAAGGAGAACTTCTGTTGTTTCTTAGTTACTGCATGAACTCAGGTATGGAAAAGTGCTGAATTCATGTCCCTGTCCACATCATCCACATCTTTCTAGGCTCATGAAGAGTTCCTTGGCAATACCAAAAGGGAGAGATAAGTTCTGTTCTTTGCCTACACAATATTTAGGACCACTATAGAAAGTGTTAACAAAATTATGTGTTTCTCTTGCCTACTCTTCCAAATTTTATGGCTATTCCCTGCCTCTCTCTAAGCTCCACTGGGGCATTGCTATCTGCTGCCACAAGCTTGCCAAATTTAAAGGAATATGAAACTGTACTTGCAGACATTGAATTAAATGAATGATGTAGTAAAGAGCTTGCAGTCTGGCATTTGGACTGAACAGGGTGGCTTACAGTAGGGAATATATGTCAGAAACCCTACATTAAGCTACAATGGTGCCTCCAAAATGCCTTGCACAAAACCAGGTAAAGGTGTAATACCTTTATCAATGAAAAGTGAATTAGAATCTGTGCACTCTGAAACCTGATAAAGTCTCAGTAAATGCAAGGACTATCATTCTGTATCTTTGTTAAATGTGGTCTTAAAAATATTTACTAAATGGCTAACCACGAGACTAAACAAAAGCATTACCACCATTGTAAATCAAGATCAAGGCAGTTTCATGCCAGGCAGGGAGGCAGTTGATAATTTAAGAAGAGTGCTACAGATATTATGAGAGGTGAGAGATGATGACGATCCCATTGCTGCTTTTTCTTGAGATGCTGAAAATGTATTTAATAGGGTAGGATCAAATGCTGATATCTACAATATGCCTCTTGCAAGTTTTGTTTTGGATTAAAACTCAGAGACCTAATTAAAACAATTTACTTTCACCCATTAGCCCTAATCCTTATGAATGGCTTACTGTCTTCTCTGGTTATTTTACCAAGAGGCACTTGAAAATGATGTCCTCCCTCTCCTGTCCTACTTCACACTTGACCTTGAACCTTTGGGCATCTCTTTCATTTTTATTCTGAAAAAGTACTTGGCATTCAGAAACTACTGGTATGTGTAGGTGACATCCAGACAGTTATTAAAAGACATTTTCAAATAACAATAAAGACTTTCAATGCACTGATGTACCAGAGGCATAATATCTAATAACATATTTAAAATTTTGTCTATTGCCTAATTCCCATTAAGATCAACTAGTGTTAAGAACTTTGCTTGCTTAGGGATGTTTTTTTTAAAAAGCAGTAGATTCCCCAAATTTTAAAAACATGGATTACGTTTCTAAGTAAGAATCAGGCCTATAATAATTTAATAGTTCAAAGAAACAAAGCTCTGCCAACTGCAGAATGAAGTTCCTAATTCCTAGCACTTATCTTTTAATCTTTTATAATTCTTCCAAAGTGTAAAATACTTACAAGTAAGTATGGAGCTCAAGCAAAAGTAAGAGACATACAGTGAATGATAAAAGTATAGAAAACAATTAAAAAGGTTTCAAAACTGAAATAATCTGAACTGTAGCCTTTTGAAAAGACTGTTAACATCAGCAAGCTTATATAGAGACTGTTTAAGTTCCTCACCATTGGCAAGCAAAACAGAGTCCATCCAGTTGCTCTAAAGATACCCCTGGCAGGCATAGGAGCTGTTGTTTCTGTGACTAAGAAGAGTTCCTACTCTACCATGAAAGACAACACCCATCTTTAAAGAGGTTTCCAACTAAATCCATAGTAGCACAGTTGCAGACATGAAAAGGAGAAAGAGAAGAGTATTCAGGTTGTCTGATATATCACAATCAAGGGTGACCCACAAATTTCTTAAGGGAGTGTTATAAGTGTTCTTCCAATGCAAATTCTACTCGTTCTAAAGAACAGAAAATTAAAAGCTTTGTCATGTCAATGCAACACTACTTCAAAGGATAATCTTCTATCCACTACAAATCTCACCATATGCTAGTGGAAGGGCTTTCCTGACAATATAATTTCACCTGCTTGCAGCAGAAAATACTTTTTAGATAATGAAATATTTTCCAATGCTGCTTTATTTTTGTTTTTTTCACAGCAACATTCAGGTTGTTTTTCATCAAAGCTCCCAGCCAGCTTTCAAAGTCTACAAAGTGAGTACATACTAAATTTCACCTAGGAACAAGCAAAAGATACAGCTGACTGGGCTTTATGACTCACTCGACAGATCTGTGCGTGTCAGAGACTGTGAGCAGCTTTGGAAAGATCAGTAGTCCATGTACAGTAAGTAGCATTTCCAGCTTTTAAGAAAACCAAGACTCACTCTTTGGTAAAACTGAGAAAACTAGATGTTGTTGAAAGAAACATCCTTGAAAAATCCTAAAACACAGAGAAAGCTAAATAAGAACTAACTGAAAATGTTATTGCTTCATACTTTCTTCATTATGAAGAGCTTATAAACCTTTTCACCATACTGGAAAGACCAGCTTTGCCAGTGTGTGCTTTTGCTCTTCCAAGCTTTCACTTCTCCTCTGCCCATCAACCATCAGCTTGGTCAGATGCACGTTGTTCACTTGCATTTCTTCCTGCCATTTCTCAATTTTGAAGCCTCTTTATAAAGCCCTACCTTGCTTGATTTATTTTTCTCTCTGTGCTAGAAAAAACACCCAGCTAAAAAAAATACAAGTAAGTCTCCAGTTAAAAGCCACAGAATTCCTGAGGTTGGAAGGGATCTCCGGAGGACTTCCTGCTCCAGCAGGATCACCTAGAGCAGGTTGCCCAGGACCTTGTCTAGTTGGGTTTTCAAGTATCTCCAGTGCCAGAGACTCCACAACCTCACTGGGCAATCTGTGCCAGTATTTGAGCATCCCACAGTAAAAAAACGAAAAGTAGAAAAACACCCAATCCTCCCAAACTTGAAAAATTAAATCCCCCAAACAAACAAACAAAAAATCACACCACTACTCCAGAAGAAAATCATATATTATAATATTTCTTCCACTGAAAGAGAAAAAAAAAAATTCACAAACTCCGAGTGACTAAGCCTATGTAAATATGAGTACCTAGGTGCCTGCACATATGCAAGTTTCTTCTATGTTTATTTAAGTATTTCAATAGGAAATGGTCCATTCAGATAAAATAATTTATCCCCAATGCTGTCCTAAGGCATAACAAAAACAAGACAAGAATATGTATCAATACACAGTTCAACACAGAAAGCATGCTAAAAAACAGCTGCACACTGTATTTTCTTGAGAACAGACACTAAATTCTGCCCAGTTGAAATATAACATATTTAGTCTAGTAACTTATTCTATTAAATATATTAACTTGTTTTACCATACACATTCATTTTCAAATATTTTTATTACAATTGGGAACAAAGATTATTTGATAACACATCAAGTGCAGTGCATACAATGCTGTATCTAAAAACTCAATTGATACATTCCATTTGGAAGAAAAGGATGAGCAGAACCATAGTTAATGCTTGACACATTTTCCTGTTTGAAGCACAGGAAAGGAACAGATTTCAACAAAGAAAAATAGGTGAAATCCTGCTCTTGAAAAATAAGCCATTGTTTTCTTCAGTTTTTAAATGGAGTAAAAGAAAATGTCATTTTAAAGTCTCAACAGACAGATTGCTATCAATGTTGTAAACCCAGGGCTTATGTTTATGAGCACAACAGCAATTTCTCTTTTCCTTAAAATTTTTGCTGCTTTAGTAATTGTCCTCCTCCACCTTCCTTAAGGCTCTGAAATACATGACTTTTCTGTGCTTTGAACAGGTTTGCATTTAGAAGATCTGAGAAAGATCATAGTTCCTCAGTAGTGTCATTTTGGGGAGCTTGGCTGGAGGCTTTTCAGAAGAGAAAAGAAGGCACTCAATTCCCACTGATTTTCTGTGAGACACATTCTTAGGAAAACCTCATTTCTTCCTTGTACTTTCTTACAATGATGATTTTATATACTCTGATTCTCCACCTATTGCTGCAGATAATCTTCATTATTTGAACACCCACACTGATTTTCTGTGACTATTTGTGTCTAATAAATTTCACCTGTTCAAATCCAATTCTCTGACATTTGTTGTTGCCAAAAAGTTCAAATCTCTTTTCAGCCAGTAATAATATTGGTGTCAGCTGCTAGGTCCTTTCCTTTGTGGACTTTTGCCCATTTAAACTAATAGTGTCTTATTTGTTTTATGATTGTTTTTTTTCTAGTAGCTGCCCTTCTGTGAAGCCTTCTCTTGGCTATGTAAGTCATACACCAATCTGGAGGACACCTGCTTTTTCGTGCCTGCTGCCAGACCTATTTGAAAAGTCAAATCTCCACTAAGCACATCAAACGCTCTGGTCTCACTAGATCAGAAACACTGTGAGTTGTTTAAGAATGTGTCTTGACATTATACATAATCTGGTCTAGTTGCAGGTGGCTGCCAAAAGGGGAAATCCTGCTCCCCCAACCCATAAGCTGAATGCTCTCTCCCTCTCCTCACTTCCATTTGGAAGCAAGAATCCTGAGGGCCCTGGCTGAATTAGTTTGGTGAGCTGCTCCAATGGAAAAATCCTGTCTTCCCCCACTGAGAAATGAGTGGTGCTTGCTGAACTGACACCTGGCAGCAGC
Source organism: Climacteris rufus (assembly GCA_013398175.1). Lineage (NCBI taxonomy): Eukaryota > Metazoa > Chordata > Aves > Passeriformes > Climacteridae > Climacteris > Climacteris rufus. The sequence goes on along the minus strand of VZRZ01007137.1, from coordinate 256,099 downwards.
ACGACCTGCTAGACCTCATGTAAGGGAGAAGGAACTCCTGGACAGGAGTGAAAGATACAGGAGCACCTTTTGGCAGAGGAAGATGGTATTGATTAGGAAGATGAATGCAGCAGAAAATGTTCGGAGCTTCGAACCTCCATCCCAGCTGCAGTTGTCTGAGATAGAGTAAGACCTAAGTAGCCTCAAGATGAATTATCAGAACACTTTTACACAAGACTATTTGAAATCTACTTTTCACAGACAGAGATTCACTCTTACGTATTCCAGAATAACCTCAATAGGACAGATAAGGGAAATGAAGTGATCATCCTGTCCTGAGACTGTAGAATACATCTGGCAAATTGCCACAGGGGAGATAAATGTCTACATACAAAAGCAAAGATGAAGGTAATGAATAGAAAATATATTAAAAAGGAAAAACGAAAAAAAGAAGCAATAAGGAGGAAATTACAGTGTCAGGGTCTGCATCTAGCATTTCCCAATGCAAACAATTGATTATAAATTTGAAATAAGTAATTCTAAATTAGGTGAAAAGTTCATAGAATAGTTTTGCAAGTAGTAAGGAATTAAGATCCACAGATCACTTGTCTGTTTAGGGACTATTCATACACACATTCCAATGAAAAGAAATCAAACATCAACCAGAACGTGACATGCCCAAGAATATTCTATGAGAGAGCCAAAAATAAATCCCAAATCACTTGCCTCACAAAGACCTGTATAAATTACTGCAATTGTAGGATAGAAAATAATGTCCACATGACTAAATATTGTCAGTATATTGAGCGGTAAGGGGAAAAATACCCAGGTGTTTATAAGACATTCTCCTGGACAATAATGTCACTGACTTATATGTTACATATTATTAGCTATAGTTTTGTCCAAGAAGATGCATATAATAATTTGTGCTACATCAAACATGTTCAACAAACTACTGTGTGATATTAATAGAGCAGCTCCATGGACAAGGAAAGTAAGTCTCAAGGATGAAGAAACAGGAGAGACCCTGAGTTTGGCTCTGTTATTAGAATAATTTAACCATAATAGCCACTCTGAAACTGTATCAGAAATTCCAGCACGCAAAGGCATCCTAGCTTAGCTTTCAGTGACATGGAAGTCAAAGACAATGTTCCCATAAACTAACAGATCAAAATCGTTCACATCTTATGAATTGCTAACAGAGAATCATGAGAAAACTCTGCCCTTTGACCTCAAGAGCAAAACCAAACTCTATGGGAAACGATGCTGATAGAATGGGAACCAAAGTCGAACAAACTGAGGAAGCACATAATGATTTTCTTTACTCTAAGTGATAGTTCCAATGCAGCCTTGACAAAACTGAAAAATGGTTGATGAGATTTCAGTATAATGCATATCCCAAATGAGGACAGATGCAACCCCCAAGTGGCATCTGGTAGTAATACTGTACTATAGCAAATAAAATAACAGTAATAATAATTTACATTGCTATATACTCCCCTTCAAGGCATCTGAAACTAGCTACTGTCAGAGAACAGATGTAGGACTAAATGGCATGTGTCCAATATGGATGAAAAACCTGATTCCCAACTGCTACATTTATATGAGGGGAACAAAAACAAACAAACAAACAAAAACAAAACAACAACAACAACAAAACAACAACAAAGAAAAGGAGAAATGAGGAAAACCAGCTTTTAACTGTAATACTTATATGTGCATAGGCAGAACCCAGTGATTTATACTAGGACCTAACTATAAAAAGCCTAAATTGCACAGAACAGTGAAGTTAAGATTGCAGATCACTGACAACTTCCTGAGTTGGCCTTTAGCTTAAATGAGAATATCCCAAGAGCTATTCTAGCTTTTACCAGCTGTCAATCACTTTAGAAATCACTGTTAAGAATTTCAGAAATTCAAATAACTTCCCCATGTCCTTCACACTTTAGTCACAGAAGGCAAGTGCTGTCATGATAATCTGGAAAATACTGTCCTCAGATAAAGATATTCCCAAGGAAGGATCTAAAGCTACTGAATGTGTAGCCACTTTATGTCACCAAAGCAGTTCTTAGTGACACAAGTCACTGTGTGACTTTCCAGAGAAAAAGAAACCTACTGAAGAGAAAATTGAGGCTTTCAATCAAGAAAGTCCAGAGTCAAGTTTACAGCTTGCAATGCAGAACTCCTGGAGTACTAAAACAATCCTCATAAGTCAAAAAAAAGAAGAGGCTGTCTTCACAGGAGAGAGAAAAACATCCCAAGTCTGTACCATTTGATTTATATCTGCAAAGGAAAGTTGAGCCAGTTATATGTGTAAACAGGGGTTGAGCTGATGTGTTGCTTTTCTCCTCTTCCATTCTGGGAAATGACTGTGGGTGATCTCTCTTCTTTCTTTACCTCCCACTGCCTCTTCCTCCTCCACCAGAAAAAGAAATTAAAAAAAAAAAGGAAAAAGAAAAAAATCTGTTTGCCAGTAGCCAGGGTGAATACCAGCTGAAACACCTGCACACCAGACACATCCAGCTGTCCTCTCCCCTGCCTCTTGCTGACAAGGCATCTGTGCTGCACACCACACACACCAGTTTGCTTGCTGTAGGTAAGGAGACTTTTAGGATTATTATTCCCACTGCTCTTGTACAGTTCTCTTTACCATCCCCCATGGCCTTCAGAGGGGAACTTCTCCACAATGTACAGCAGCCCAGCAAATATGCTCTGTATAACCCAAAGCAATGGCTTTTCAAATTCTCTTATGGTACAATCACCACATCATTCCAGTGTTGGGTTACAGGGCAGCATGAAGTCAGGGCCCTCCTCTAAGCAGGAAATACAAACGTTTATAAGGTTAAAACCAGGCCTAATCCTCCACTGCAGAACCCCCTCACTCCATTTTCACAAATTGCTGTGCTTAGATAACAGCATCACTGCTCATTTCTTCACATTTTTTCTTCCTTTTTGTGCAAGAATCAGGAATAAACTAAGCACAGCAGGAAGTCTTCCACCTTGAGAATTCTAACCTTATTTCAGACATCCCAGAAAACTGGACAGGAAGGATAAACTTCCAACCAGAGTCAAGCAAAAATTTCAAACCTCTGTGCCTTAAGATTATGAAATAGAACTGTATGAATAACTTCTTTCAGTTCCTGTCTAAAGGAAAAAAGGATTTTTAAAAACTGTTTCAGTTTAACAACTTATTTTCAGGGGTTTCATTTGACAAATGACGTTTTGGAATTCATTAAAACAAAAGAAGTACTATACACAGGAAAGATTGTTTCAAAATGCAAAACTGAAATATATTCTTTGAAAAATGTAAAATAATATATCTGGCCTTTTTTAACTAAGTATTTTTCACCAAATAATTCCCCATATTTTCCTATGTATAAAATCTTTCAAGTGACGCCCACATTTTACTTTCTGCAAAAAACAAACGTTGCATGACTTTTTTTCCCCAATAACATTTGTAAGTAAAAGCGGTGTGAATTTCAAAACTGCAAAACACTTGCAGGACTCTTTCACTTCAGTGACTTCTGCTTTGTGGGTTCTCAGCATTTATAGCAACTGATGCCTGCATGCAGAAATACAATTTAGGATTTTACCTTTAGTCATCTAGATTTTAAAACTTTGGTTACAAGACAAAACTCTACAAGACTGCAAGACAAAATGCAAAGACATACACATATATCGGTCAAATTTTAATTTTTCCCTTTTTCCAAAACTTAATGACAAAGAAAGGCCACTTTGTCAGATATTTGATACTAAGAGAATGTAATACATTTTATACTTGATTTTTTCCTTTCTGTGCATGCTTTCAATAACTTAACTAAATACTAGCAGCAAATCTTGCTTTTAATTATGCTGAACTTATTGTTGCTGGAGCTGACCAAGACCTAACTGTGGAAGATTGGAAGGAATCTGGAATGTCAGTTCCTAGAGCTCTGTATTTTTGCCCCCTCATTCTCTTGAATATTTAGTTTTTAAGAAGTGTACTGACTATTTCAAGATAACAAAGAACATTTTTTCAGAAAATAAACAAACAAAACCACTAGCAAAGTGTTTGTGATTAATTTTTAATGCTCCACTGGGTTTCATACATTGCATGAAGAGGGATATTAGTGCTGGGAAAGCAGAATTTCTAAATGCTTTTTAAAGACTACAAAACACTTTAAATTTTAGTCTCTCAATATAGGTAGTGGAGGGGATTTTGTTTTTAATATATCTGTGTAAAGACAATTAGCTGTCAATAGGAAAATAGATATCGAACAGTTTAACCTGCCCTTAAAAGTCAACAAAATCAAGTAAAACTAGTGACAGTGCTGCCATATTAAAACAGACAATTCCAATTTCTTCCCAATGAAGAATTCGTGGTTCTGGCACTCTTTTGAGCAAGGACAAGGGCAGACTCCTAATCTAGCCCACAGTCTCATCCCTTTAATCAGAGATAGTACTGTTACTAGTCTCAAGCAGTGATGCTCAAATGTTGTTCAAACCTGTTTTCCTTTAGCGTTCTAAGCCATGTATGAAGAAAAATGTTGTTAGAAAGTCATGTTAACATGAAGAAAAGTAGGAGATGGGAAAATGTAAACAATAAGCCCCGTAAAACTCACGAACAAACCAGTACATTTTGAATTGCTCTTTGGTAACTGATGAAAAAAAGTGTTATGAGGCAAATCCTTCACTGGGTCACTCACTGGGGAGACTGGTAAAAATAAATTGCACAGCTCTAATTTTCCTAGCAGCTTCCATGCTATTCTTTGAAACTGAGTAAGAAACCCTTGGCCTAATCCCAAGAGCCAATCTATAGTAAATAGTGCACACTTAATGCCTAAGTTCCTTTTTAGCACCATTCAGACAGTGACTTCAGCCACACAGCTTAGTCATAGCAGACATTTTTGTGGTGAAAGCATTAAACCCACATGCAGCTCTCTTTCTGTGGCCACTGGGGGTCATGCTCCTTTCCCATTAGCTGAATAAATCATAAAGTCTGCACAGACCACACAAGAAGCAAGGCTAGCAAGCCACAGGCAGTGCCTACAGCCTGCTATTTCTTTTCAGAATTAAAAAAAAAAGGAAGAAAAGAAAAACAGGAGAGAAACACAGCAAAACAGGCTAGCTTTAAGAAATTATTTGCTTTTTTAAAAATTTGATCTCTTTGAAGACCACAGAGATTTGTTTGTTTGTTTGTCTTTTAACCCAAGCAGCTACAGAGAAGAAGAAAAGCAGAGAAAATAAAAAGAGTGGCATGCAATTCCTTTGTCCTATGCTGCAACAGAAGGTAAAAATCCTGCAAGTCTATTAAATAATAGAGGCTGTCATACAATATAGAACCTCATCAGATACCCACAGATATCAAAACAGATGCTGCTAAATAATATATAATATAGGACTGAACAAGGAATCAGAACAGTGCACAATACTTTTCACATCAAATGATTTATTCTGCCAATGAAAACGACAGTAACTGAGCAAGGTCTGGAAGTCTAGAGGTTGGTTCAAGTTCCCATCAATCAGAAAACAAGATAAGAAGGAATTTTAAACACAGCCATTAGCATGCAACTAATGAACATGCAGAAGATATGCACAGCTCATTATGCTAAGGAGTGTTTCTTTAAAATGTACCAAACCCCAAAATACTTTAAAAAGTGCACTGAACTTCAGCGAGACTTTACATAACAGCTTGATTGGCAACTCGAACATGCCCTGTTTCCCAAAGCCCCGGTGGGGCGGGCAGGGGGGCGCCTGGGAGAGCAGCTTTTCAAACCACGTTCTGTTCCATGATCACGTCTAGATCATTTGGACATGCAGCGATTCGAAAATAACATTCACATGCTTCACTGTCTACATGCTGAAAAACTGTGTTGAGCAGGGAGGACAGCTGAATCAAGGATTGCTGGGTCTATTCAAGCACTGTCAGCTGAATATTTGTTTGCTATCCTGTTTTGGGTTGGCATTTTGAGTACAATTTTAGATATTTTTTGGGTACAATTTAAGATATTTTTTAGCACAAAAAAACCAAAACAACAACAACAACAAAAAAAAAAAAAAAAACAAATTTAAAAAGCCTAAAGACAACAGAAAAAAAAAAAAAAAAACAAATTTAAAAAGCCTAAAGACAACAGAAAAAAAAAAAAAAAAACAAATTTAAAAAGCCTAAAGACAACAGAAAAAAAAAAAAAAAAACAAATTTAAAAAGCCTAAAGACAACAGAAAAAAAAAAAAAAAAACAAATTTAAAAAGCCTAAAGACAACAGAAAAAAAAAAAAAAAAAGGACATAAAAGAAAGCAAGCTAGGGTCAGATAGGCTTAGACCAGAGTTTAGAAAGCTCTTTCAATCAGCTCTACCAGTAATCCTATATCCTTACCTGCAATATAACTTACTCTTTAGCTATTATAGTCCTCCTGAGCAAAAACAGATAATCATGCTGAATTGTGACAAATTATACAGTGGTTTTGAGATGTGAGCAAGCACTCACAGGGGAGTAGGGCAAGACCACTTAAACCCATTTCATTTGTGACTTAATATTGTGGGTTAAAAACTTATGTGACCTTTGCCAAAGACATCTCATATATGTGCAGGAGAAAAATCAAATCCCAAGTCTCTAAAGATTCCTAGCAATAAGATATACAGTTTCTGACAGGTCACCCAAGGCACAGCCTGAATTTTATCATGGAATTCTTACTGATGGATTAAGTACCACTTTAACCAGAATAACAATAAATAAAAATCCCTTAGTGGCAAAATGTAGAACTGTGTAAAATTTAAGATTTCACTCATTCCAGTGGAACAGCCAACTTTTAATGTCTTCATATGTGTGTTTTCCCCACCAGTAAAAAACATTCTTAGCTCATATAGAGTATTCTTCTTGAAGTTGGAGAGCTCAAAACATCTTTAATAACTGAAATTTCAAACTGATGCAGTTACCCAGAGAAGCTGCACAAAGCACATCTCCTTTCTGGCCATTATAAGCCAAATTTTTAACCTTTTCCTTAGGCAGAATTTGTGTTGATCTCACTGGGAGATTTGCTCAAGTGAGGACAGCAATATTAGACTCCACTAGCAGCAAGAACCAAGGATACCACTTCAATGATTTTAAAATTAAAACCATATAAATATACTTGCTTTGTCCAAATGTGTAGGAACATTAGCAACATAGAACATTTCATAGGCCTGCTTAATACAAGGAGGGCTACGGTTTCAGACATGGCTACTTTCAAAGCACCCTCACTTGTAATGAACAAACACAATGCAAACATTGTGAGGCCAAATTCTCTCTCCAGAATCTGGCATGGATACATGCTCTCCAGAATCTGGCATGAGCCCAGGGTAGGATAATGTAATATGTGTAAGGGAAGGGAAGAAAGGCTTTCTCAAGGCAAGCAGAAGGGAACCTAAAAGGTTCAGGTGAGGGAGAAAAGGGCAATCTTCTCCTCTCACTTTTCCCCTCGCCTGCCACCCATATCAAAGCTCAATCAAAGCCTTCAAATGAGTTTAGCTCTGCCATTGCCAAAATACAGACATTTTTGTGTATTTTTGCCCTTCTGAAAAAAAAAAAAAAAAAGAGACTGGGAAAAGTTTAATCTTTAAATAATATGTGCTATGAACAGTATAGTACCAGGCCTCTGTCCTCAGATGTACTGATGAGAAAATATTTGAGACAGGGTTACACTGCACACTGACCACAACAATCACATGGATTTCTACTGTACACCATCATTTCTACCTTTGCAAACAAACCCAAGATTCAGGATGTTTAAATGAAAGAATGGTATCTGATAATCTATTCTCCACTGGTTTCTTCTGTACCAATGAGAACCATCAACAGCAAAACACAAATCATAGAAATCCTAAGAGAGAGAAGCTTTCCTGAGCAAATATGGGGGCCTTCCATCTTCACTGATCCAATGCCATGAACAACGTAAGTCTCACCTTTATGCACTGCAAACCCACCAACACAATACAATCTATAAAGAAAATGAGTCCCTCCTATGCCACTAAAGGCTTAGAGAGAGCTGGACTGCACTGCTTGGAGAAGTGAAAGCTCAGAGGGTGGTGGGGTGTGTTTTACCAATACATATAAATACCTGATCGGATGATGTGGAGAAGATGAAGGCAGCCTCTTTATATTATTGCCCAGTGAAAGAACAACGCAAGAAGTTCCCTCTGAACCTCAGGTTTAACTGTGAGGGTGACTGAGCATGGGCAAAGGTTGAGAGGCTGTGGAGTCTCTATCCTTGAGATCTTCAGAAGCTGTCTGGAAAGGGTCCTGGGCAACTGGCTCCAGGTGCCCCTGCTTGGGCCCTGACTTGGAACAGGTGCCCTCCAGAGGCCCCTTCCAGCCTCAATCATTCTGTGATGATGTTGATTCAAAAAATCCTAGAATTTTCAAATTTCAAGGTTGAATTTGTACACTAAATACCTTTCCACTTTCAGGCCACAAATTCCAGAAAAAAACACATTATTACTAATTGTACTGAAAGAATATGGAAGAGTGCACTTCCACATGTTGCATAAATTGGGTCAGTCATTAAAGGCTCATGCTTTCTGTATTTTCAAATAACAGATTAACAGAGTGCATATTTACTACAACACACTATGAAAAATAGTTTACACAGCAACAACACTTCAATATAAGAAGAATGTTGCTCATTTTGTTAGTCTGTATTAAGTGTGACTAGGTGCACACTAAATCTCAAGTACTCTGGACTACTATCTCATCACTATTCTCCAACACACACAAGCACACATGTAAAATATAGCCCCTCTTTTCAAAAAGTCTTACAAAAACACAAGGGTAAACCTAGGAGTGTGTTTATGATGAGATTGTACCATGCACTCCTGTTTAAAGATATTCCATGTTGGACTTGTGATATCCAAGATAAGGAATATCTCATGCTAATGAGCTCTTTTGCCTACTTGTGTAATTAATATTTTGCCACCTTCTTCTGCATCTTCATGGCTCCTTAGCATTACAACAGTGAGAAATTTTTTTTTTCATCTTACTCTTACTGATTTCAGGATGTTATTAACTGGTGAGTTGATAAATTTAGGAAAACTCTTAGAAGTATGCTACTCACAATATTATGGGTAGGTATGTTCTCAAATTATAGGTGTATGCTTATAATTTCATAATTTTCAGAACTGATGGGCAACATCCAGAGATCATGTGCATAATGTGCTTCCATTAACTTAATAGGAAATCACTGAGGATATAAAGAGCATGTAGAGCTGTGAAGTGTCATTTGCCTACATCCCATCAGTTAAGATTAAACCTTTAAATTTATTATCACAATGAGTGATTATTTTGTATTCTTGAATCCAAATGCTACTGGAGCTATACAAAGAGACTCATACCTTGGTATAAAACAGTAGACCAAAACTTGTTAAAATAAAACTAAATTTGGCTGTGTTAGACACTTTTAAAAAAAGTTTTGTCACAAATGCATTACAACTGGATTCATTCTGTTTCTAAGAATACTGCTGGTAGACCAGATTCAGACCCTGTTGTTCAAGAGTAAAATTTGGAAAATGCTGATGTAAGAACTGCTTATTGAAAGGACTGCTTATTGTTCTTTTTAAATGCCAAAATTAAAATACTGTATCAGTTAGTCAAATATTTTGCTAGGGAAAAAATACATGACATAAACCATCTCCCTGAAATGATTATAAGAATTTCTATTTGTGTAAAACACACTTATCTAACTCTTTATTTATCAATGGGGGCAATTCCACAAACTTAAGAGAAAGTTTCTGCTCTGCCTTATTATGAATTGTTGCTGCTGCATCCCCTCTCCCATTTAAAATCACTTTACTTAAGACGATATGCATTTTGAGCACTGGAATATATTTGTAAAACTGGTAGTTGAGGTAACAAGATGAGGTTTACATGTCTGTCCACATCAGCACCATGTACTCAAGATGGATTTCAGCTGCCAAAAAGGTCAATCCAAACTGCTTGCACAAACCTGTCTTTATGCTCCTGTTTATTATGCTCCCATGTAGTAGATGTCTCGTGCACTAAAACAGTGCAGCCATATGTCAACATCTCTCTGGTGGTTCCCAATGTTCTAAACAAGAGCAAGGGTGCACTGAACCTCCCATGTAAACTTTATACAACAGATTCAGCAGAACTGTAATTATTTACAAAATGATGGCATGAGAAATCTCTGGATTTATATCTCACTTTAAAGTAACAGGGATTGTGTCCACATAATTCTTGAGTTCATGGTAGGTTTCAAATTTACTTTCTTATTTTTGGTATGATAAGATACAACTCAGCACTCTTTAAAAATCAATGCCACTAATTTTTAAAGTTATTAATATTCTTCCAAAATGCACTTTTCGCTCTCTGTTTTCCTCTATTTTTTCTTTGAATAAAGGCCCTGTATTTAATTACACATGAACCTGTATGTTGAGTTATTGGCACTACATGACACTTGGGTCTTGGATTCCAGTTATTCCCTGGATAGACAGGAGTAAGTAAACAAGGAGAGCACAAAATTCACTCAGCTGCAGAGGACAAGTACAAAGCATGGTTTGTAGGTAAATACCACCACGCTCCACTTTCAGGCTTCTCTCCAAGTCCAAGATATTTGTCACTATGTCAGATCCTCAGCTGACAAACAAATGACTTTCCCATTGTTCCTTACAGGACAGCCTACAGAGCTGTACCTGAAACAAAGTGCACTCAGGGATTCTGACCCCTCTTGATACCAGTTCTACAGCACTGTCCCTGCCCAGTCCTCCCACTGTCTGAACTTAAAATGTGATCCTCTCTGTCTTCTTCCTTCTTACTTTTACTGTGTTCTTTTAAATACTTTTTGTCTCTCCTCAAACAGCACATGTACAATGAATCAAGCTGCTTCTGCAAGATCAGTGTGACTGAGTAAATACAACACCTTGGTTTTTAACTCAGCAGCCACAATGGTTATGAACATTTGCATCGACTGTTTTTCTGTTGCTTTAGCATTTTCATATGCAATTAATATACATTAAGGTATTCCTACCTAATTTATATTGAATTACCTCTACTCCACCTACAAAAGCATTCAGTTGTTTTTGTTGCACAGCTAATATATAATGAAATAATAATGATTATTTGTAATACAGTGTTGCTTGTCTTAGGATCTCCAGTGATTGAGTATAATGAAGTATTTATTATTTCTAGTTCACGACAAGCAAACAGTGTTAAATGGCTTCTCCAGAATCCAGGGCTTATGGTCCTCTGCTCCAGCCACTCTTACTACAGTTTGTTATTTCTCTATGCTGGTGGGCCTCTTGCCTGAGTTTAAGACAGTTAAATAATGTAATTAAACAATTAAGATGATTGTCCTTAAATGATCAATTAAGACAGAATTTTAAACATGCTTCCTCATTTGGAATTTAGCCTACTTTCTATCTCCTTCTGTGTATCAAAGACAAGGCAGCTATGCTAAATTCAGAAATCACTGCACTTCTTATATTATGTGGTTTATCCTAAGCTTATATGAGTGCTATGTGCTAAGTGCTCCTTTTTTAGGGAAAACTTAGATCTACATAGCCAATCAATGAAGCCAACAACTGCAAGAATTTAATCTGAAGAAAAGACAATTTTTACTTCTTGCTCTACCACGTATATATGTTACTTTCTTCAATTTCTGGCAAATCTAACAAGTAAGTTCTACAGTTGCAATTAATGTCCGTGTTAAGCATCTAAGTTTGCTGAAGTAACCTTCACATGCTTACTTAGGGCATTTTTGTTAATTACATTAGGACTGGGGCAATAAAAACCAAAGCCAGTGATAGCACAGTTACCACACCTCTATTTAAATAATTACCAGGCAGAACTGAGCTGATAGAAATAGAGAGGCTAGAGGGATTTTGTGATATGTAAATAAAACTGGCATGCCTAAAACATGCTTCATCTGTAACTGCAGATATTGTAACTTAATTTAAAAGGAATAATATTTAAATAAAAGATTACCCACTTAAACAAGTTTTCTCTCCAAACCTCCCTCTCAGTTTTAAAGTCAGTCTGTTTAGATCCTTTGCAGAACTGGTGTCTTTCTTTACTACTTTCAATCTGTATCATAAACATTCCGTGTTATTACAGACATCATGGTATCAAACTCCAGATAGTCTGATGTTTTAGGGGAAAAAATTAGACTATTTAAAGTGATTATAACTTTCCACTTGATAGTTTAACTTCTACAATCATTACTGAGTCTGCAGGCACTGTTAACCTGTTCTGGTGAGACAAACATGTCTTTTCTAATGTTTACTGAGATATTGTAAATTACTTAACATACAGCAGAGTAAGTTTTTCTCAGTTAATCTAGATCTGATCCCTGAGGGGCTATTTATTACATATGTATACAACCTGTCTGTAGAACTGAAGTTAATGTAATATGACACAAGTAGCACACATTGTTTAAATGTGTTCCAGAAAGTTAGCAAATTTAGTTAAAAGAATACTTACATGCTCTTCTGCCTGGAAAACAATGAGGAAAAGGGTTCTAAATATTAAACACTGCTGTTCACTGTAGGTGGCCAATTAATACACTGTATCCAAGCTGGAACAAATCCTTCAAATATATACATAAAGCATATAATCTCTTATCTGCTTAGGCATGATCAAATTTTTAACAAATCCTAGTAACTTCAAACACAGCTTTAATGGGATGTAGTACTAAAACATGCAAAGTAAAGAACAGAGTTTTTAAGAACATAATCTGTTTTAGAATGTTTCAAAAGAACTGCTTTGAAAAGCAATTATAATCTTAACCCATGGGTAAATGTGTGCCATCTTGCAGAATTAAGTTACACGAATTAATATATATATATATATAAAGAGATACCCTCTTGTTCCTAACACCTATCACAATTGAAAATGAGGGTTTACATCTCAAGATACAGAAGTATCTTGAGATGGTTCTAAAGGGTAGCTATGCTTAACACGGGAGCACATTTATGGCTGCAAGCTTGGTCCCTGTAAATGTTTTATTTGATGATGAGAGAGAGAGTTTACTTGAGAGAGAATCCTAGCAGGATTTTACAACTATTCTGTGCCCTGATAAATAGTCGGAACATATTTTAACAGCATCTATCTGACTTTTGCATCTTTATCTCACTAACCTAAAATTAACACAATACATCTTTTTCTCAGGGTGCAAAAAGCTCTGTGTGTGAGTTGCTGGTCCCCAGACTGTCTCAGCTTTCCCTTACACATATAGTGAAAATACTTATTCCAAAGGTTATGCTTCCAGTTTCCTTCTTGTATGCAGAAAATTATGTTTTCACACTGGTTTGGTCTCTTTTTGTCCTGGTATACAGTTCACTTTTCTGCATGACTGACTAATAAGACATATTTTGAAAACAGCAATATGGGTTTAGAATTGGTTCTATTACCTTGAAGACAAAGTGAAAACTGTTTCAGGTCATGGAATCATAGAATCATCCAGGCTGGAAAAGACTTTTAAGAAGGTCAGTATGTTCTTTACAGATAGGCACAGTTCATGCTGATCACTTTTCATTCTGAGACAAAAATTATCACCTGATAATTTAAATTTCCCTACTTTTCCCAAAATATGTTGTGATTCCTGGTTAAGTAAAAAAATAGACTGCATGCTTGTGATGCAATCTGTGTACTTTAATACAGTAAGCAAACCTTTAGACTATTTACAGACCACCCTGATAAAGAACGTCAGTGAACTCTGAAGATGCTCTCTCTAATGCTTTGATGTTAAAAGGAAAACCAAAAGCAGTGGATTTTTGCCATATATGGTAACTCTGCAAGGTGTGATTTTGATTTTTATGCAGTGAATAGCCATGGTCAGATGCAAAAAATTAAGCAGAAATAGAATCAATTTAGGCAATCATGAAAAGGCTATTCAGCTACCACCAAATATAATCAAACACTAAAAAGCACCTCAGTTTTCATTTTTAAGAGTTCTGAGTGCCTCCGTTGCTGCTTTTATGCCTGCCTTTTAACAAATCACTTACCACAGGGTAGAGCAGCTCAGACCTTAGTTCCTGCCTAAGCATAAGCATCCTGAGGATCTCTGACCAGGCAGTTTGTAGACATTCAAGATCAGGTTCCAAAACCAATGCAATTGTAAGTACAGCTTCTGGTATTTTAAGATACGGCAAAGGATTGGACTGCTATTGCTTTTTATTAACAGTTCAGCACTTGCAGAATCCTCTATCCTCTGCCTAAAAAGGATTCAAATCCTTTGCAAAGGAAGTTATCATGGCAGGCTGGAAAATAAATGGATGTGTGTGTATGAAGAGCAGGAAGAATCATTGTGCTGAAGCTGTTTTGGGGAAATCAAGATTTGAAGGTTTCTGCTCTAAGACTAGAACAAACAGGAAATGGTGTGGAACTTGAGTTTTGTCTCATGCTTCAAGAACAGTATATATAATTTACTGGGGGAAAAAATATTAGTAAGTCCATAAACAGATTATTCTAGCACTGGTAAGCTCCTAAGTCTCTTGCTGCTGGAGGGAAGGCTTCATCACCAGGTCTGACCACACTGTTCATGTTTGCTCCAGGGAGTTCATTTGTAGTGGTCAAGACCAGAAGAAAGAGTTAAGGTCCCTTTATCCCTCTGAGACAAGTATGGCCTCTACTAATCACAGCAGAAGAAAACTTTGAGTCCTCCAGAACTGAAGAAGGGCTGTACTTCACATGCACACTGTGTGAGCACTAATAAGACACTAATAAGCACATCTTAATTGTTTTGGAGGTTGTCATGGCCACTGGAAGATTTTAAAAAACAATAACAAAAGAACCCACAACAAAACCAACAAAACCACAACAAACCAAACACCAAGGAAACCTAGTGGAACCTACCTTATATTTGAAGTTATACTGGGAGAGGGACTTGTGCTGCTCTAACAGAACCAAGTGCTTACCTCTCAAACATCTTATGGCAGCATCCAACATGCATGTCTGCCTTCACGCCTCTCTCCTGAGTAACTAGATGCTCAGTGGGTCTGGTGCCTTCCAAGGCCTTTCTCCCTCTATAAACAATATTACTGCTTCAATTTCTACAGTGTTAGCTACAAGCACAACATGAGAATGGCAGGAAGGAGTAGTGAGCTCTGGCCCCATTTTAGGTCTGGCCCTTAGTGTGGAATGACATTGCTTGTACCTTAATATCTGTGTGTTTTTTGAAACGCAGAATAGCTTGTTTAGATTTGCAAGTGCCAAGCTAGCATTTACTATATGTTCCCTGGGTTTAGCACTACTTGAAGGTCTTTCCTAACGAATGACATTCTGAGCAGGAGAGGAATAAGAACTTAAATTGAAGCTAGTTGTCTCTTCTTCAAATTAATAAGTAAGCTGTTTTCATTTTTTAATTAATTTTGCTAGAAAGATTATACTATTTTCCCCACTTTTACTATACAACATGCTGATGTAAACTATATTTATTACAAACCTGATTTATGTAGCTTTCTACATCTACAATAGCTGTTGTACTAAAGGAAATAACGGGGATGTCAAGGATACAAACAGAAGTAATTCATTTTGCAGTCAATATAAAGCAAGGAAAACAAAGAACCCTGCAGTAATCTGTACTAGTTTGGAAATGCCTCTAAAATGCATAAAGACTAAAGATTGCAAAACAGGATCTTGATCCAAATCTCAGTGAGTCTAACTGAAAGATGCCCCCACCAAAGAGGGCAGATTCTGTAGGTTTTGAATCAAGTCCTAATATCTATACACTGATTTGAATGTTCTTTATATATGTTAACAGAAGATGACAAGTATATTCAGGTACAGCATTATAAACATTTATTCCTGGTCCCAGTAAAGTCACTGCAAATTCTACCAACCTGAAGAATATGTGAAAACTTTTCTCCACAGATTCAGCATTATAATCACTGAAGTTTATGAGTTAATGTTTTCTTAGCATGCTTTGATTAATGGCTAAATCTTTGTATCAATGACATATACAACAAAGGTCATTATGTCAAAATATTCCTAAATTACATGCCTGGTTCCCTTTGAAGAATTCCAAATAAAATATAAGTATTTACGTGATCTTTTTTTTAGAAATGGAGACACTAAACATTAGAGAAAAAGCAATTTCCTCAGTATTGCACAACAACCTAAAAGCAGGTTAATAGGGCACAACAAACCATTGCAATCATCCTGTCTGACCCCATGAATAACATTGGTGAAGGACTCTCCAGAGTTTAAATAAATGAATCTTGCTTAAAATAAAGCTTATCTTCTAGAAATAAATGGATTGAAGTAAGAAATAAAGTGTAATTCTAAGATGCTCAGTGAATGTTACTTACCTTCACTCCTCAAAATAACACTTTAGTTGAAGTAAAAATTTTTCTAGCTAAGCTATCAGTTGTGCTGGCTTCTAACTTTGCCTGCTAGAATGAAGAGTGCTTTATGAGATTTCTGTTCCACATATCCATACTTATATGGATGAAAATGCAACAATAGGATTTCAGTTTTCTGTCTGATTGGCAGTAAGCCAGTCACTATAGTCCCCCAGGACACTCATCCACAACTATAGCTAAGTATAGTTTTACATTCACTTTTGAAAATAATGCATAATTCATATTACTTTGATATAAAATTAATGATATACAGAAAGCACAATGTATCTTCACAACAAATTAATCTGGATTGTATTGTAGTTACAAGGGAATTTAAAAAAATAGGCATCTTGCCTCAAATTCTCTGTGGACCTTTATCTTTGTCAATTTGTTCTCTGTATATTGATGCCAAACTCTGAAGATTCACCTATACAGAGATTTTTACTTGTAAATTAACTATTTGTTTTGAACTGTATGGACTACATTAATCTGCCTTTTAACAAAACAAGAAAAAAATCTTCCAGTATTCAGTTGTGCTATCGCATATCTCCACAAAAAACACCTGAAAATTGTATAGCAAATCTCTGGCCTGTAGAGGTTAGTGGATGACATGAAACTCAGTTGCCTCATTGCAACTTCTATTCCAGGCCTCTCCTCCCCTTAGACATGGCTAGAGGTAGACCATTAAATCTGATACATTTCTATTTGAAAAACAGGCCTCTTTTTTTTTTTTTTTTTTAATTTTCTGAAGTGCTCTTCAGCTCAGGAAAATATAGAGGAAACAACAAACACTCAAAACTTAACCTACAATTTACTACAAGAAAGCAAATACATACACTTTCTGAATGACAATTTGTTGTGTAATTTCACATTTAGAACTATTTTTGCTTATAAAGGTATAGATGGTCCATTGCTTCCAAAATTAGGAAAAGAAGGGTTATATCTAACAAGACCAGTGTCTTGGTCTGGTTGGTGCTCTGTCAGCACTTATTCTAAATTCTTAACACAATATGGATTATTTAAAGATACTTACTGAAAGTACACACTCACCTTACTTAAATCACATTAGAATCAGACATAAATTGCATTCTGCACTTAGAAAAAGATTAATAAAGGTGAAAACACGACAATGATTCTCTAGTTTGCCTCTGTAGGTCCAGATGATACTAAGATGCTTTAGGGAGAACCAAGCACTGCAGCTAAATAACTGGTTAGGTCTTTGTAAAAATTATCGGAATTTGCATACACAAAACGATTTGAAACTTCACCATGCAGAAGAAATACCTAGGTCCTTATGGGTTTGTTTTTCTTCATTTTCATTTTCTAAGAGTAATAAAGATCTTGGGGCAGGGCACTTCCTTTGGATTAATGACTGGCTGGGGTTAATGGCCAGGATGTTCCTTGGGCCATCAACTCCTCTCAGACGGTCATTAATCCCCAGGAAATGCTCTGTGCCTCAATCCTTATTGCTTAATTTCAGTGCAAACAAACTACTGTGGCAGACAGCGTGCTGTATGCTATCCCTTAAACACAAGGAACACAGATTCAGTTCATTTTATCAATTGTTTACTGTATGGCCTATTTTCTGTAGCAAGAGGAAATGACAGATCTTTTGACTGTTCTATGAAATCTTTTCGTTGGCCTCATGATCATTTGATAGACTGGACTATTTCTGCATGAGTTATTCTGTTTGTCACTTACACTGTCATTGTTATTAATTATCTGCTGGAAGGCCATTGCTCACTTTATTTCCTGGCAAAATTCAAATAAATGCCCTAAATAGTACTTGCAAAACACATTTTCCAATGACAGTGTTACCTACCCATGCATGCACCTCATCTTCAGTATGAGGTTATTAAATTTTACAGGATACCTCATTTGACACATCCTGACATTTACTATACAATTTCAGGCGTGCCACAGATTTATTAAATTATCAACAGTAAAATATAACATGGACTTTCTCCAGGCTTGTGCTATACAAATATTTACTACAGAACAGAACTTTGTTATATTTCTCTAGTCTACTTGATAATCCCCTGATTAGACATCCACATGCTTGGTGGAGCCAAAGAAAAACTGTAAATGGTCAAAGGCAATGCAGCATATTTGTTTTTAAAGGCTAACTTTACAAAAGTTTGACTTTAGAAAACTATTTAATCAAACTGGCCAACCTCATTGATTTCTCAGCTTTGGGAATAAAACAAAGGGATTGAAAGAAGCTATCAGTGGTAACTGAAAGCCACTTTTACTACAGCTTTCAAAGCTGAAAACTTTCGGAATTTGGATATTGCTAACTAATTGGGGCACTTATCCTCCACTTGTTATGTGAAAAACTTCAAAATATAGACAATAGGTAGGTGCTTATGGTCAAAAACATTTATTCCCTTCCAAACCTTTATTCTTAATTCAAATGCCAGTATAAGGATGATACTATGCTAAAAGAAGTGGAATGGAATAAGTGGAATAAATGGAATTTAAATTACCATTTTCAAGGACCTGGTGTATTCTTCACAGATGCATTTACATTCTCTGTGGTATGAAAAGCATGCACTACATCTTTCCAGGTTGTGATTATTCACAACGTTACATTGTTCTGCTGGAAACCTCAGTGACTCTTTTTCAGAATCCAGGAGAAAGAGGATTTAGTTGCGAAGACAGCAACAGAGAAAGTGTTTGAGTTATTTAAATTCGTTATCATCATCATCATCTTGACTGGGCAGAGCTCAGAGTACAAAACCTAAACAGATACCTAGGCTGCACTTCCAAGCATATTCACCCACCTTACATAAGCAAACTGAGTTCCTAAAAAAGATGCAGTAAGCTGTATTAGGACATTCTATCACTACCAGTATGATAGAAGGCATTCAAAGCCTTATGGTTTGCAGCATGCCCATGAAAAGCGTGGGCTGAAATGCTGCTAACAAACTTGAGTTGGAGGCAGTGAGGCAGGGAGGACTCTTGCAGAATCTGTTTTGACAATGCCCTGGCAATTTCCCCTGAAAAAGTTGTCTTTTACATGGGCCTGCCATTTAGGAGGTTGTTTCAGGCAATTCTATTCTTTCACGTTAATAAATATAGGAGAAAAAGATCTCCACAAGGTTTGCCTTGTTTGTTTAGACTACAATGTAGTAACAGGTACACACCCTTATAAATAAAAAAAGTTTGATCTATACTATATTGAAGCAGGTCACCAAGTTGAAAAGGTATGATAGAGCTCAAAGCAATGAGCTTTGATAAGCACACAAAAAAAAAGAAAGAAGTACACAACAGGCTGAAAAAAAGAAAAGAACAAGCACCAAATACATTTCAGATCTAAATATGGCATTTTAATCTAAAAAATATGAACAATAGTTTGAGTGAAGTCACCCAGGTCATTCTAAGCATACAGATGTCAGGTATTGAAAAACACTTTTGCACTTTGATTCTCTGAACAAGAATTTCCAGTCTTTTCCTGCATGGTTTTGCTTTCAAGTATAAGCAGACCATGTTCATTAAAACCAGATGCTACTGTATCTTTGCTCCATTTCATTTATCAATATCTTGTTTGAAAGATTCAAAACATTTTAATAAAAATTTAACTGTGTTTGTGATCACATCAGGCAAAGCTGGGTTAAGATGCCAAATTCCATAGGCTTTCTAGCAAAGAGAAAAGAAAAATCTAGATAATTCAAACTGTACTCCCCCTTCTTCTTTAAAACAGTTTTAAAATTACTTGTGCATTCCAGAACAAAAAAACAAACAAATAAAAATATCATCAAAGCCAAACAAAAGCTAAAACCCTAGGTAATAAGAAAACATATGTCATCTGACGGCACGCCCTGCAGACTTTCTGTCAGCTGGATGGGGAACCAGTCATGCTTTTTCCCTGTTTTCTCCTACTGTGGGAGGCCTTAGAGGAGAAAAATGCAGAATACATCTACTTTGACTTTGCTTTTGCTTCAGTGGTAAATGTTATTCTAAGGGGATCTATTCTCTGCTTCCTGCATGTTACTCCAATAGCTGAAATGGAGGCGGTCCAGAAATATCACATCTTCAGAGCCTGGATACTCAGTTTGCAGCTCAAGCCTGCTCTCATATTATGAGATCCACTGGGCTCCAGGGTTTATGCCAAAGGTCAGAAAGCATTGCTCTAATTTAGGTTATTATCATTATGGGAGCTTTTAATGGATTAGTGTTGTACATTTTCCTTGTTTGGGCAGATACACACAGTATGGTGCTTGGCTTTGCTCTGAGCTGCTTAATTTCCATCTTTGCATTTCTCAGATTTCTTACCATTTACCAGGTAACAGCTACAAAATTATTCTCAAACATTCCATTGCTGGCAGTTGTTAGATATGGCTCTGTAGCCTGTGCAGATCCCATTACCTTTTGATTTATTGATTTTTTTTCTCCCTTTGTTGCTGTTTCTCTACAGAGCACATTTTCTTCTTTCTAATTATGTTACAGATTCCTATTATGAGAACAGCTCCTTCATTTCTTCCACATATACTGTTTCTTTTTATTATGAAACATCTGTAAGCTACTGTCCCACATCAGAACCTTGTCATGAGTCACTGGATCTGTCCAACTTCATCTGGACATGAGTGAATTAAGTAGCAAAAACACTTGCTTAACCCAGGTCAGAATTTAATTCCAGAACTGGATGGTATTGGGGCATATTTCTGTGAGGAGACTTGCAAATATGTCCTAAAAGTTCTAATTTTTCCTAAGGAATGTCTATTTCACTTCCCACTCCTAAAACAATACATAGTGGATCTTCCAATGAGATTATGAGTAGCTGGATATTCCAATAACAGGTAATGACCCGTTGTTCTTTTTATTTTATTTTTTGACTATTTTTAAAACAAAGCAATTTGATTGAGACAAGGATGAATAGGCAGTGATGTAAGTAACTTTACTGATCTTTTCTATGAGAAAGGCATAATTGCCTTAAAATCACCTCATTTCATAAAAGGACATTATTTTGAAAGCATAAGTTTGAGAAGTCCAAAGCTACTTTCTATATTCATATGCTTCATATTTCAAGATACTTAAATGTACATACATCAAAATGAAAGCGAATGTAAAGCATCTCTTAAACAAGCAATACACTCTACAGGCCTCATTTCAGACAATTCATTTTGAAATCATCAAGTGTCCCCATGTTCTCAAAAAAAGACTGTGTAAAATATAACCCCGATAGATTCCAAAACTTGGCTCATGAGCACTGTTAACTCACAGATCTCTATTTCACAGGTCACAAAATTCTGCTTAGTAATGCAGTTCTACCCCATGATAATTTCTATCTACCAAATCACAGCTAAATGCTGTAAAAACAGCACAATTCTGTCTGCACAGCTGCAAATTGCAGGGTCCCAGTGTGTCTGTGAATCAGATGAAACACATCTTGTGTGATTCCAAACACGAAAAGAAGTAGTGTGTAGTACCATCTCTGTATTTTGTTCTGATCCACACTGGGAACCTTGAGTAGGAGAACTCTGAGATAACTACACATTATAGCTCTCCCAGCCATGACATCCTTTTTCCAGGTGTAAGTTTTGCCTGGGCAGACAAAGTGGACTCTGATGATTCATCAGAGATTTACAGACAGCCAGAAGAGAAAGGAATCCTTACCTGTAGACTTGACCTGCATCTGCAAAAATATCTGGTATGTACCCAGATGGGCTTCATTGGGCTCTCCACACATGCACTACTTGATACCTGTGCAAAGATTTCCCTTCAGAAAGAATCAGGTGTAAGTAAGATATATTTGTAATATTGAAAATCTTGTTTAGTAAAACCCCAATGATCCTAAGTGAAGTGTTCCCTGACTGGGAATTTTATTCTTAGTTTACTATATTGCTCCTCTTTTTTTCTATGAGAGGTTTCCATTCTCTCACAATGTAAAAATAAATAAATACTATTAAACTTATCTCATTCAAATGGAGCAAATAAGAAATAGGCATAGATGTTCCCCTTTAGCTAAAGCCTTTCCACAGCTACTGGCTGCTAGTCAAATTGATTTGTCCACCCTGAACACCAAGGATCACTGGACACTTCATAACCACAGTTAGAATGGAGATCATTATTTTTTAGTGTCAAGATGACATAATAAATTCTCATTTATCCAGGGAGTTCTGATGGCTAGGCATGACTTCTTGAAGGATTTCCTTTGGATGAAAGGAAAAATTCCTAAAATAGAAGGTATTCTGTCTCACACGCCATGCCTTCAGGGTGTGGCCACTCTTACTTGGAAACATTCACTTTTCAGATTAACTGAGATGATTTATATAGCACTGAAGACAGTTGTCCAAATAAGAGAGAGGAAGGAAAATCACATTTTAGGGCCACCATGATGGTTAAAAGAGTGGCTAAATTCAAACAAACTATCATACAAATTTTCCTGTTTATCAAGTAAAACCTGAGGTAGTCACATACTGTCTGCCCAGAGAACCTCATTTTAAGGGCTTCCCTTTTGCTGGGGTTTTTGACAGGTGTGAAACTTTACCTACAACGTCCTCAAGCAATCTGTGCTGCTGTTTGTATTTCCTCAGATCACGTGCTATATGTATTTGAAACACAAGGATCACAAAAGATTCCTGCAAAGGATCATTCTCTGTAATAAGTACCCCAGGTACTACTCTCTGTATCCTTCTATTCCTGAGATGCTGTGCATATTATCTTTGAGGAAAGGTCCTGAAACTGCATGTAGGTCACATCTGATACTGTGGATCACAACATATTAGTAACTGTAGTGCACAAATGAAGCTGACAAATATACTGCCCCTTGAAATTCTTGTGTATTTAAAAAAAATAAATGGTTGACTTGTCTGTACTGACAATTATCGAACCAAATGGAATTTTAAAAGCTCAAGGAATTTACATTTCTGAGTTTACTTCTTGTCTAAGGACCAATTCACTATATCTAGAAGGATGAATTACTAAAAGCAGAAGTAAAATATGCAATGTCTGTGGCAATGCTTCTTTAAATTCCTACTACTGTCATCACTGGCACATATAAGTAAAAGCTCAACTATCAATAAAATGGCTGAAATTGCTAGACAGCAACAGATTAGTAAAAAATTAAGGGATGAGGCTGGGATTTCTTGACACACCATTAAAGCCTTTCTCTGTCACATGTCATGAAGCATCTGCTACACTGCATGGTGCTAAGTGGAGGCTAATGACCCTTTAGGTCCCCTGGCAAGTTCTCCTTGACAACAAAGTGTAAATGGCTCTTTAATACAGCCAACCCCTATTGAAATGAACCTTCCAAAGCCAACAAGGAGTACTGAGGTCTTCTTTAGCACAGCTCTCTTTGGGGCTGCAGTGAAGGAGAGGACCTAAGTCAGTTAAAAAATGGTTTATGTAGGCTTTACAGGTGAGCAGTAAGTTATATTTCCTAAGTTCTGAGGTTTGCTTTAAGACTGCTTGTGGGTGCAGCACATCTTGAATGCTGTACACAGGAAGGTGAATAAGAAGAAGAAAATGTTTCCAAATTAAAAACCAGAGAAGGGATACCTAAAAGAAAATAATCTGAATGCTATGAAAGAAAGTTAGCCTCTTTTCAGTTGTACTAAGAGAAGTCAAATGCCAAAAGAAACCTAAAAATAACAGAAATACAAAACCCTAGAATTTCCATAGATGCTTTTGAATTTCCTAAAGTATAAACATAAGGACACTGAGACAGATTTTTAGAGCCCAAAAAAGAAAATAAACAATTTTACTTACTCATTGGATGGAGAAACAGGCAGCAGGACTTCTGACTTAATTTCAGATCTGCCATTATCAAGATTAACAACCTTTATATGGTTATTTACTGCAGTTTAGTTATTTATTAAATGGAAATAGAAAAATTAACTCATAGATGAAATTTTACAGCTTCTCTTTAGTATAATGATTTAAAGATGAAAAGTCCTATTTTAAAGGTTATTAATGGAAAAACTATTTGCTTTTATGGAACAGTTTATAGAGACTCCACACTGTCCAAGCTCCCCAGTAAAACAGAGATGGACAAACTGGAGTGAGTCCAGAAGAGGACCACTAAACTGCTCTGGAGCACATGACACAAGAGAAGAGGATAAGAGTTGAATCTGTGAAAACAAGTCTTAGGGTTTCTATTGTTCGGCTGCGTGGTGGGCACCTATCTAGAAGTCAGTCAGGGTCTTTGCAGAAATGTAGAGTAAAAGAAAATATCATTAAATCCTAATCACATATAAGTCAAAAAGTATTGAAAAGAAGATGGCTATACAGGGAACAAGCTGCTTAGAGAGGCTGTGAAATGTCCATCCTTGGATGTACTCGGAGTTTTATTAGAATGCTACAACATGGAAGTTGTCCATGCTTAGAGCAGGGGACTGAATTAGACAACATTCAGACCTAAAATATGGTATGATTCTATATGCACATACACTGATATTTAATTTTGCTGCATGTTTCAACAAAATTTTATTGGGCAAAAACACCCCTCAAACCATGAAACAAACCTCATTTTAAGTGATTCAGCATAATATACATCACTGTTACGACCAGTGAGGAAACACTTTCATTGACCTTAATGACCATGAAACACAAGCCAGAAGTTATTACTTTGTCCTCTTTCCTAAGCTCTTAAAGTGTCTTTTAAGGTATTACAGTTATTACCATACATGATTAAAATATAAGCAGACATGGACTTAAATTAGAACTTCAGAAACCCCTCCAAACTGGTGCAAAAGAAGGATCCAGAGCTAAACTTTAAAATCCTAAGCTTTTGACACCCTGATTTGAAGAGGGGCTTATTCTGACAATGTCCTAATAGAAATAGTTTGTAAGTTTTACAGCCTAAAAGTTTGTTCACTGCATTCCACCGTCTTTTTGATGCAAATAAGCAAGACAGAGAGAAGTTGGAGCTATCTTTGCAAAATGTCCCATGGGCCCTTTGAGAACTTTCAGAAAATATTCTGCTTTAATTCTCTGGGTACATTTATAAAATAGGTTTATAAAAGTACGTATGTAATCGCAAATTATTTTAGCCTTGACAAGAGCATATGAGTTTAAAGAACATGAGTCATAAAGACAACACTTCAATCAGATAGAAGAATCCAATTTAGGAATCCCATTAGCTTGCATGTTACTTTATTTGACTTTCTTGAGCAGTACATTCCAAAGAAGTATTTTCATCAGGACAATAGTAAACATTAATAGAAAAATGTTCTCTTCTCCTTGTTAAAGTAACATAACCTTCAGTGGAATGCTGAGGATTCCTTAAAGTAAAAAGGATAGCAGCTTACTGTTCAACCAAGCTTCAGTGTGTAGGCAACACTTCTGGAAAGTGTTTAAATCAAGTACATGTAGGAGAATAAATACAAAGAAAAGGATGGGTCATCTACTGATAAATTTCTATTTCTTCAACAAGCAATTGATGCCAAGCAGGATATTGCACAGAACTATTAAACCAGCTTCAGATCAATGGTTTGTTATAATGGTTTGTTCTCTAAAAGACAATGTAAAATGAAAGTAAGAGGGTCTCTCTCCTGAGCAAATCTGTATCATCTTTGTGCCATTTATGCAACCACTGAAAAACATAACTGTGCATGTTGGCTCAAATTTAACATCAAGTATCACAGTATTCACTATCATATTCAGTGTACAAGGCAGTGTATTTTTTTTATATTTGAAAGACACCTCTTAATTTGTTTCAATTGATATTAACACTACTTGTATTTTCTGGATAAGATGGCAAGGTAAGTGTCTTTCCAAAAGTTAGATAAATATTTTGGATTTATTGCTTAGTTACAGCCTACAACCTGAATTCCTTGGTTTCTACATTCTTGATTAGAAGACAATTGAAAGTGGCTTGAAAGTCGCAGGTTTCTGCACCTGTTCCTAAAACTGGTTTCGATGAGTTCATACTTTTGAATCTGCCAACAACAGACAGGATTGACAAAGATCCAATTCTCTGTTCCTTGAAGATGAGACATTAGGAGACAGACTAAGATTTGTTACTTTATCACTACAAATTACTCTCTAATTTATATAGAAAATATTTTCTCTGAAATTAAAGACCAGCAAGAATCCCAGAAAAATGCACTACAAGATCATTAACACACTATCAGAAAGATTAAATGCGTATTGAATGTTTGCAGTGCTGTCTCACTGGTTTGAATCAAATACTTCTGTGCCAGCATTCCCCTTGGTTCCCAGCTGGTACACAGAAAACAACCAGTCTCCTCAAAATGGCAGGGCAGACTGGTGGAGATTTAGCATATGAGGTGACAAAACCCTCTGAACTAGAATCAGCAGTCAGCCTTCTAAGTGATTGCTGATGACTGTCTGGAATAATATGCTACTTTGCCCCAATGGCAATCAGGGGTGATATCTTGCTCATATTCCTGAAGCTAGAATCTTACTGCTATTTTGCACAGCAACATCAGAATGGACCCTGAAGTCTAAAAAGATGCACTCTTTGAGACACTGGAAAGCCCACTGAGTTCAGCATTGTTTGAGTTAACCAGTAAAAACAAAACAGTTTTAGAAACAAATAGATGTAGAGATGAACAATACTTAATGTGATACATGGCATGGCAGTGGTGACTCCTGTTGCTGTGAATCTTTTTTCTTTCCTGTTAAAGCTATTGAATCAATATTAGCTTATTAGCTGAAAAAAACCCACCCACAAACCTGTATTAAGGGTGTGTGTGTGGCAGGGTGTGTGTGTCTGTATACTTATTTCTTAACTGCAGGAATTATCAGTATATTCCCTTTTAACTGAACAAGTCCATACTCACACTGGAACCTGCAATCTGGCATTACATTTTAAAAACAATGGCAAAACCAGAAATGCCTATTTCTTTAAATCCATAGGATCTCTCATACCTTATCTGCAACTTCCTAAGTATATTTTACACAGTTAGCTTGGACTGTTCCCTTTGGAAGTAAGAGGAACTCAGATGCTCACATCAAAAAGAAGTCAGCATTACTTTGGCCTTTCCAGAGTATTTTACTGTACAGTTTAACAAAAGCTTAAATACCTTTTACATCTGATTATTATGCCCAGGACACAACATAAGAAGATGAACTGCACTCATAAATGCAAAGTAAAGATATGTACTTTGAGATTGGTAAGATTGATGTAACAGCTACGTGCATCATGTTTGTTAAGAAAACATATCCCTTGCTTTCTAATTCGTTGGGCTTTTTTTTTTTTAAGCTTTCATTGGTCAAAATTTTATAATTGGGATATTTTCTTGAGCTCCTTGCTATCTTGTATTGAGACAAGGAGAAAAACTGAGCCACTCCACTCAATGAAGTTAAGCTGCACTAACTGACAGCAGCAGAAGGTACATAGACCCAAAGTTTATCTCTGTATTGCACAACACAAATTATGACCTGGCTTCAATATGACAAAACACTAGAGGCCAGTTAGCCAAGTTTTCAGCTGCTGGTTCTTTGTGGTCTTTTGTGGAATACTGCATGAAAAACACCTACAGCATTTTTAACTTGCCATGGTCTTAGCAATTTTCATGGGTTTTAACATTAAAGACTTCAGTGGGAACCATCATGGTGGCTTTGAACAGTAATAAATTCTGATGAAATGTCTCCTATCCCTGCAGACTACCTTAATCTCTTTCAAGCATGTACTGGATAACCTCCAGGAAGATCAGCACTCTGCTGGAATACCGGGAAAAAAAACAACCTGTGGATGATAGTCCAGCTGAGAAATAAAACTCACCAACTTTCTTTGAAAATGATCTTAGTATACAAATCAAACAAAAATATTTTAAACACTGGCTC
Organism: Climacteris rufus; assembly: GCA_013398175.1. Classification (NCBI taxonomy): domain Eukaryota; kingdom Metazoa; phylum Chordata; class Aves; order Passeriformes; family Climacteridae; genus Climacteris; species Climacteris rufus. The sequence goes on along the minus strand of VZRZ01007137.1, from coordinate 228,054 downwards.
GTAGTATGCAAAACTAACTCCCACTTTCTATGTCAAAGCATGAAAAGGTTGTAATCAAGAATTACCCCACATTTGAATGGGCAACTTAATGCCATGCTCTGTCAGAAGGAAGAAATAACTATTTCTTATAATTGGGCAGGAAAGGGAAAGAGCTCCTTTTAGCAGTAAATAAAAGAATCATACGGCTTTTCATCATTTTTATGCTACTAAATAACCACTATTCTTAGAATGCTTTTAAATTATTTCTTCCCATAAAAGCCCCAACTCTTTTTTTAAATTAGTACAGTAGCAAAGCTGCCTTGATTCTTGGTGGGAAATACTTCTCTAGCAGAAACCTCAAACTGAAAATTTAGATACAGAAGAGCATTAAATTATAAACTTATTTCTTGCATACAGTGGAGAAATCCTGTAGTAATTTATAAAATCTACAGAGCCAGCAACTAGACTGAAATGGCTCTTCACTGCCTACTGTTCATCTTGTCCCTTTTGCCTCTCATGAACAAATGTCTCAATAAATTAGAAGATAGGACTATGAAGCTCAACATTTGAAAAAATTTATGCTTTCTAGCAATGAAGACCTCAGGCATTTCCACAACATTGTCAAACAATACCAGCAGTACTATTAGGCAAGCAGTGCCGTAAGGAATGTGCAGGATGATCAATGGCAGTATTCAATTTCATTATTTCCATAGTCCATTCTTTCTGAAAAGATATTCACACCACAGTGCATGCTTTTTAGATTGATATCCAGAAGATATCAGGCAATAATGATTGATAACGTCCATATTCTACCATTCCCAAACTCTGACTCTGATATTTAGTTCATAAGTTCTCTATGGAATGCTTACATAACCCAGTCTTTATGAGTCAAATACAATTTGGAAATTAATGGTTGAACTGTAAAAATACCTTTTGAATTGTCCTATTACAGAAATTTCACAAATCATTTACAAACATAGAAGCCATCAGACGTGTTTTGCTGGTGTTTAGTATATCATGTAAGGCTATTTCAGCTCTCCATTACTAGAGACTAACAAGTTAGTTTGCATAAAAGAAAAATGCTAAAACTCTAGCATTACCTTGTACAGGACATTAAGGTATGTATAATGCCAATTATTCTGTTACCACAAAGCTGAGTGAAAACCAGCTTGTGATTCCAAACTTTCCAAGAGTTTGGTTAGCTGAAATGAACAAGCAACAAATCACACTTCTCCACACTTTCTGAACTCAGTTGGAAGCGGAAGTATCAAATATCTGCAAAAGAGACTATCTCAGTGATATTTTTGACATGTCTGAAGGCAGAATACTCATGAAACACTCTGATGCAAGAATTCCAAAGCAAAAGGTTAGGAGTTCAAACAAGCAAACTTTTTTCCCTTCCAACTTTGGAATTACTAGAACAGTCAAAACTATTCTGTAATTCTGGGAGCATTTTTCTCCGTACTTCAGACTAACATAACCATTAATAATGAAAAAGGGAGTTAAAAGTGGCACATGGATGCCATGGGAGTGACTTACTGGCCGCAAATCCCTAGTGTTCTACAGTAAATATAAGCATAATATCAATAATTGACAGCTATCTGATATATAAGGAGCATAGTGGTTAACAACTTCATCATTAATTTGCAAAACATGCAATTTAACCATAGTTAGCGCCTACAACTTGTAAACCACTGTTGCGAGTTTCCTATCATTACCTACTACTGTTCACATTTAAAAATAAAAGCACAAAGTGAATGTTGTACTGGGTCAGACCTGTGGTCCATCTTAGCCTAGGATCCTGAAGAATAGCAACAGGAGATGCTAACTAGGGGGAATCCACAAGCCTGGTCTTTATCCAGAGTCCTTCCTCTGTTCTCCAAAAATCAGTGTTTCCAGATTAGGGATGTTAAAGAGTACCTCCCTGTCTATTTTGTTTAGTGTCTGTTTATGGACCGGATGTTCATGGATTCTTTTAAACCATTCTGAGCCCATTGGTCCTGTCTCCACAGTCTTCTGTCAAAATGCACACAAAATTTAGCTATCTGAGTAGTGATAAAGGATTATTCATTTAAGATAGATCTCCTCTTATTTTCAACAAGTGACTTCCAATTGTAGAAATACCATGTTAGGAGCTAATATCATTTTGCATTCATCTTATCTACCACCTTCATATCTTTGCAAACCTTGATGATAATCCTTCTCAGAAATCTCTATTTCAAAGTGAACAGTTTCAGTTACTCTTTGTAAGGCAGATGTTCCATCTTCATTATCTTTTAAGTTGACCTCCCGTGAACCTTCTTCACTTCCACTATCTCCTCTTGAAATGAGAAATCAGAAGTACACACAGTAGTCAGCATGTGGGCACATCAGGGGTTTTCCTGACAATGCCAGCAACTTACTGGCTTTTTTTGGCTGCTGCTGCAAGGGTGATTTCAGAGAACTCTCAATTATGACTATGGATTCTCTTCCTTTAGATGCCAATACTGATGGACCTTCATGTAAGCCTTACTGAATGACCTTTAACTTACTCTATTGCTTTTTAAATGACACAGTTACTCAGGGCTCAGAACTCCACTGCCTGGTATCCATGAACACACATTTGTCCAAGAAAAACTATGCCGACCTTCTTAGTTATACATTTCAAGAATAACCTCTATAGAGTCTTGCAAACAATGCTGCAAGGCATACATTTTTAGAACAATCCTCAACATCTGGCCCAGGTTTGTACTTCATGCTGCAGCAGATGTGATCCCTTTGCAAGACAGGTAGGTCACAGCCAGCTGCTTCTGTTTGCTCTGCCATTTTCACAGGCTACTTGGGACAGAGATAGGAGTGGAGCCCAGCACAGAGCAGAAATGTCTTGTGCCAAATGGAGTGTTTTGTGCCAAAAGGAAATGTGGGATCAGAACTGCAACAAGTCCGAAAGGGTAAGCAAAGAGCTTGTGGCTGAAAGCAGTGCGACGTGTCAGCGAGAGAGAACAGCAGCCTTGCTGGCACTGCTGCTGGCCAGAGCCTTAATCTGCAAACCACTGTGCAGCCAACACGTCAAAAAAGTTTGGCCACCCTGGTGTACAGGCATCAGGCAAAAAAATAACCGACTGTGCAAACCTCCAGCAACAACCCATGCCAGTGTGCAAAGCACCAGCAGTCCAAGGAAGAGGAAAAGCAAAATTGCCAAAGTCCAACTACTTTTAATCAAGAGGCCAGAAGTGAAAAGATCCTGTCCCATAATCTTAAATGCGAAAAAAAGCTTCAAGAATAGTAGTCTGCAAATTTCCTCTTCTCCATTTGGGAAAGCACTCTAGAATTTTTGGCACTACGATGAGAAGTCAGTAGAAATTTAACTAAAACATCAAATGTTACTGCCAAGTGTTGGTAGCTATTTCAAGGTATAAATCCAGGTTGCCCTGAAAGTCTAAACTGCTACCTTCTTCCCCACTATCATCACTAGTATTTTATGGGAATCACTTAATCATACCAAAAGGGTTCAGATTTTTAGGCAAAACTAGAGATCTGCAAATTTAAAAGTTGTTTCCTTCACTGCTGTGTGTGTAGTCAGGCCAAGTTATGTTCTCTGACTCATCACACCAGGAAGCAGCATACAAGGTGGGGTGCAATTGCCTATGAGGACTGGTGAGTTGCCATGGTGAAGAACTCAGCATGCCTCTCTAGGGGAAATGCCCTAGAGTCACATGGAGAGAGAAACATTGCACAGAACCTGCCGAGATTTTGTTTTTCCTCCTCTCCTTTCTCCTCTTCTTACATAAATTTTGAGTTTCTAATTCAGAATGTCTGTGCACCTAAACAACAATTTTGCATGGAAACGTACTGAGCTTTCATCAGGAAGTTAAATCTTGACCAGTCAGAATTTCCCAGCCGAATCTAAGGTCAGAAACACAAATTTGCACTAAGACAGGATATGGGACACACACATTCAAACAGCTGCTTTATTTAATTTGAAGCAAGAATATACAAATTCCTTGTGAAGGTAAGAAGAGGGGCAGGCAATGATCTCTTCTCTGTGGTGACCACTGACAGGACATGAGCGAATGCCCTGAAGTTCTGTCAGGGGAGGTTTAGGTTGGGTATTAGGAAAAGCTTCTTCATGCAAAGGGTGGTTGGGCACTGGAACAGGCTCCCCAGGCAAGTGGTGACAGCACCAAGCCTGACAGAGTTCAAGAGGCTCTTGGACATTACTCTCAGGCACATGGTGTGATTCTTGGGGATGGTGCTGTGCAGGGCCAGGAGTTGGACTTGATGATTCTTGTGGGTCCCTTCCACAACCCTTAGATTTCCCAGAAGAACATCCTAACTTCTCGGACACCAAATCAGTCCTTCCTGACAAAGTTACTATACCTTTGTGGGAAAAAACAAATACTTATCAGGACACAGAAAAAAACCCAAACAAACTCTATGGTCTAGTAGCATGGGAGCTGTCTTTGATGGAAGTGATGATTGTGTTGTCAGTTGAGAAAATGACTCAAACTTCATGTCAGATGTCTACTCAATAGCTGGTTTGGTATGGATCACTCTCCTGTCTTCATTCAAAATACATACTGAAATCTTCTGTTTATGTTCTTTACTATGAACAGCCCAAATATTTGAAATTATTAACAACAATGTGTTTGGATAATTTTAATATTGGATTGCTGAAGCTGTTCACCAGCAGGAGCAGTAGTAAACCCTATGCCTACTAAAGAAAATAATCTTTGTAACTGGTTCAGAATGATAGAAACAGAAAAAAGTGGGGAGATAGATACACAAAACACCAACCAATTCCCTATTCGTTTCTCATGGGTGATCTTTCTGATAATTGAGTTTAGCTCTGACAAGTTTATCTCTTGTCTGATACATACTTGTTAATCTTTGTTAATGTACCTCCAGTAATCTCAAGAGACAATGACTTTGAGAAAGCTGGAAAGATGGCTTTTTATTGCATGATTTGCAAACAAAAAATTTACATCTCCTACTGTGACTTAGGCAGAATGGTATTTTTTTTTCTAGACATCTATTAGTTTAATTTGTGCCATTTACAGATGTCAAGAGTCAGGCTAGAAAGATGAAACCTTCATTACTGAGGTTACAGTAGTGCTGATTTGATTACTGTTCTTAAAATAACACCTTTCTGCTTAAGAAATTATTTATAAAATGATAGCACTTATTCTTTGAGAGACTGTTTTCTGGATATATACAATTATATCCCTTAATTGACTGATGAAGTAAATGTTCTAAAATTTTACCTTTTAAGAAACAAAGTAATCCTATGGCTTGCGATCAAATAATAGGAAGAAACCTGCATTAGCTGCTCCATTTTAGAAAGCTTCAATGTAAATGCAAATCTGTAGTTAAAAGAATTATCTTTCAGCACCACGACCCTCCAAATTTGTCCTTGTTACAGATTTTTATTATGTTCCTGGTCATGGGTGACCTCTGCTTTCTCTTTTAACAAATGACGGCCTAGGGAAATGGCAAGGCCAAATCCAGCTCCACTTTTCACAGCAGATAAGGAAAAGGTAAACACCATTACACCATCGTAATGGGAATCCAGTGCAAATTTGTAAATGAGATGAGAACCTAAGACAAACACTAAAAGCCAGACGGTCAAGTTGCAATATTTTAATAGATTTTAGGCTTTCTAAAATGTATGTGTCATTGAGGTGAGAGCAAGCGCACATCTGTCTCACAGTGCTAGCATCCCAATAAATACCTTTGGAACTTTGCTTAAAAAAAAGTAAGAGTTCTGCTATTCAAAGCAAGAACATGAGAATAATATTGAATGAATGTAATTGATAGTACAGACTTTTTTCCCATGCCAGCTGACAAAGATTTATTAAGGTGGGTTCATACTGGCATAAAAATTACTCTAAAATATCAAATAAATTATATTATTTGAAAAATTAGTAACACCGCAACATTTTGGCTAACATACAAATAAATTAGTCAGACCCTGTTTTCTCCCATAGAAGATATTACTTTAACTTAATTGAAAACCATAGCAGAAACGTCAGGAGGAGATGTCATTTTGCTCAATTTCAATATTAAGAAAGTGATATTTTAAACTAAGGAGCTGAGTTTTCAAATAATTCATCATGTACTGTTTTTATAAGCACTGAAATTTGAAAAAGGTCTTCTCATTGAGAACTCTAATCCATTGTATTAAAGCAGAGAACCAAAAATGTATTATTGGTGCTTCATTTTCTCCATCAAATTTGGAACAAAGATGTTGAAAAATTCAAATTTCCTCTGGTACACATCTTCTTGAGGTCTTGGAGACCTCCTAGAGGTCTTGGTCACCTCTAAATGAAACAAAGATTTAAACACTTTCAGGCAGAAACTACCACTGACAATTAATTATTTATTGGGCCATGGTTTAAAACATAAATTTTAAGCTATACAGCTACCAACATAAGGTACCAGTTCTGCAAAACTTCTATTTTAATAATATTAACGAGCAGTATGAAGAAAAAAAAACTAGATTTTTTTTGTGTGTCCAAAGTCTTCAACTGACTCTAAAAGGAGTCATCAAAGGATCTTTTTGCTACAATTCTATTTCTTTTAGTAGTGGCATTAGTTAGCCTCATTTTTACTAGCTTTATCCAACAGCTTCCATTCATGCTGGACTTGATTTATTTATTTATTTGCCTATAGTATCAGCTACGTGCACCTGGAGCAGGGCTCCATTTGGGTTTAGCACCTGCCTCTAACACCTTTGTGCCTGTCTATGTCCACTATTTCCCAAAAGACTTTAACTATCTTAATGATATTAATGAAAGCAACTCCACCACATCATAATAAAGACTCTAGTAGACCACCAGGGCATATAAAAGATTACCTTGTAATGAGAATTTGGGCCTCTTCATCCTTAGCCAGAATGCCACAGACAGCAACATCAGTGGGCAGCAATTTGCACTGGATCCAAAATGCCCATCCTCCTTCTGGAAACTGTCACACATCCTTGGCTAAACTAGAGTAACTCTCACGGGCTCTTCAAGTTTCTGGTTCCTACAAAGTGGTCATATGGCTTTTGGATTGCTAGAGGGAAAATGTAAAACAGTTTATGTTTTTCCAAAACAGGTTTTGGAAAAAAACTAAAAACACTGGTATTGCCTGTCTTTAGTCATTTCCTTCTCTCTCTCCCTCAGTCATTCACCTCTGACATTTTTTCCTTCTCTTCCAACTGCCATAAGCAGTGGTCTTTTTTCCTCTAGTTTTTGCTGAAAAACACTGTTGCTTTCCCCAAAGCTGAAGACTGCAACTGCCTCTTGGTCATCTGGGAATGCTGGGCTGCACCTACTCTGACTTAGTAGGTGTTCAGGGTAGCATGAGCAAAGACCAACTTATTTCTTCAGAGCTGTCAATCTTGCTTAATAATCCTTGGCAAGTAAGGCATGGCAGTGAATGATGAAAATTAGGGATTGGTTATTTCCATATTGCTGCTAAATGCAGAGTTTGGGCTAGCTCCCCATCAGTTTGTACATCTCTCTCTATTTACAGGTGAGTCAGAGCACAATCCAACGTGAAATCATTGTGCACATTTGTAGTTCAGACTAAATGACAGACATTGTTTTTTAATAGTGATCTTCTTCCATACTTAAAATTTCTCTTCCCTCCACAGAGACTACTACAAAATGAATCATTCACCCTCCTTATCTACAAACTTAAAATTCACATGCCTTCCACCATTTATTGTGGTTTGAGGTGTCATGGGTTTTTTTCTGAACTTTCAGGTTAAAACTCTGCCTTGAATACTTACTGCTTGAAAAGCCAAAAATCATATGCCATCTTACAAAAACGTTATTGACTGCACTGCAAATATTACAAACTTACCTTAAAACAAATGTGAGGACAGACAGCACTTTAAAAATGGCAATAAAGGACCCATTGCTGGTTGATTTAGACATAACTCCAAGTATAGGACCATGTTCAAGTCTGCAAAACATTCTATTAAGAATTCTATTCATGTGAATTTTCACAGCATAAGAAGCTGTTCTTAGCACATAATTATTATAAAATACACAATCTTTGAAAATAAAGTTTGGATCAAAATTGATGTCTTTCTGGCTCTCAAGTCAGCTAGATGCCTGAAAAATGGTGTCTTTGGGGGCTACATTAGTTGTATGGAAGCTTAGCTGAGACTGCAACTAATTTCTATCCTGCTTTAACAAAAGGAGTGCTTGGTTCCCACACTGTTACTACAGTGAATATAGTCCAAACATTTCTCTCCCTGGGCCTTGTCTTTTTGAGCAAACACACAGCAGTGGCTACAAAGCATAAATCAAAGTGTAAGTTCTCTTCTGAGTCTGGCTGCTCGATGTGTTCATTGCTAGACCAGCCACTTTTATCCTTCCTCCCCTTATTTAGGGTTTCCCCTACCTACCTTGACAAGATATTAACACAGAAGTTCTTTTGTCCTCCTCTATTAAAACAGTAGTCCTCATTGGTCTGATGGCAGTGTGAGTCTGCAAAACCACTTTCATCTCTGTGTAGGCTCCTGAGAACACTTAGTATTCCTCAAATAATCATCTCTTTGTATTATTAGGCCAATTTGATTGATTGCCCAGTGTTGATACTCAGTATTTTATGGTATATTGTGTGGCCTGTCACAAAATCTGTTACTTGTCAACAAGTAGGCCACCAGCAGCAGCATGCCAAATGTTGTGGAATGACAAACATAATTACACATGGTGTTCTGAAATGCATCTCACAGTTCCAATGTGGAGCAGGATCACTCCTTTATTCAGTACTCTTAGAAAAGCAAAGTAACAGAAATGCAGGGAAGGAATCTGGGAAAATCTGAGTTCAACTCAGAATGTGAAAGGGAAGCCCATTACAGTTTATAATACTTACACTAAGATAATTCAAGAATCAGCTGGCACCCATGTGGTAAGGCATTTAATATTAAAGCACTGCACAGCTATCCATTAGCTCACAAATATGCTGAAACCCTGAGGAGGGAACACAGAGCAAGGGGAAAGGGTGGCGTGTATACGAACAGCGGATGGAAAGCACATTGCTTTCTACTAGTAGAAAGATGAAGCACATTAAAGAAACAAATTGTGTGGGCAGACAAAGACATGATGAAGGAGAAGGAACATCAAAAGCACAAAAGGAGGAGCAATAAGAGGTCATAAAACCAAATGAGTCAGATGCAGAGGTTCGAGCTATTGGGGAAACCCAGAGGAGCGACTGGAATGTGTTTAATATATTCCATGTGAATATATGTCTGCCAGCTCCCTTTCACCATTCTCTGTTTCCCACAGCCCACCATACTTCTCCTGTGGAAGAACCTGCTTTGAAAGGCCTCAGATGGAGGACTTCCCACACACCCTATGTGCCTCTTCCAACATACCCTATGCATAACTCACTTCACATATCTAGGGCCTCTTTACAGAATCTGGGATGAAGAAACAAAAATATTAAAAAAGACGGAAAGTTGAACATATGTTTCAGTGAAGTCCAATAACTCCTGTAAACAAGTACTGTGTGTACTATTCCAAAACTATGAAAACCCTATGAAAATCCAAAGAAACCCTTAAATTAGAAATATCTGGAATGCAACAGTAATGGGATCTGTTCCCTCTGGCCTGTATAATCCTTCCTAGCTTACACCACCCACTCAATTTAACGTTGCTCTGTCATAAAATTGGCAAAAGCATATGCAGAGGTCAAGATAATATATTGCTAGAAGATTGTCTGAATCACATTTCTTATTCAAGAGTCTAATTTCCTAATAAATATCCTAGTGATCTGTGGTTTTGACTCTTGCATGTGGTTTTATGAATCCTAAAGAGAAATTGTCAAGTGCACAGTGAAGACTGGGTGGGCAATAATGAGTGATAATAGATCTAATGGCAATCGGGAACTAGCTGGAACACCCTCTTCATTCCTGGGTTTTCCTCATACTTGAGGTTTTAGAAGTGTAGATATTTTCAGTATGTAGATTGCTCTGGGTTGTTCTTAGGGGTCCATTAAAAAGCTTTTGGCTTCTTTCTGATCACCGCCAACCACTGTTGTTCTCAGTGTTTTGCTGGCTGAGAGATGTGGCCTCAGAAGGGGAATTGCACAGTGCTCAAACCCAGTACCTGAATCTGAATCACTCCAGGTATCTTTAACCCCTTTTTTGCTCTCTTTGAGTTGTTTCATTGGATTTAACTCAGTTTCCACAATTCCTGTTGTGAATGTTTGGTGGCAGTCACTACTACTTCTTTCGGATGGAAAGAACATGTTCATCGACAATACCTGCTATTCCAGGAAGAAAGAAGGTACCAAGATACTCCATGGCTTTTCAGCTACACGGCCTGGGACGGCACCCAAACAGCACAGAACCAACATTTAGCATTGGTATAATTAGAGAGGGAAGGGGAGAGAGGACCATGGTGTTGCTTGAAAGTCAAAACAACCAATCAATCTCTTGCTCGCGGGTAATTTAACTCCTTGTTTGCAACCAAAAGTATGAGAAATGACTGTGATCAATATTATGATTTTTTTTCCCCCCACACAGAAGCAGTACAATATAGAAGACATTATTTCTGGTAAAACAGTGCCTTATTGACATGTTACTTCATTTTCATTGCCCTTTCAATCACAGCTAGCTTGCTTTCTCTCTTAAGTGCTGTTTTTGACCCTCTTCAAATTATGCAAAAAAAAATCAGAGTTCTTGTCCAAATGAGTCATTATGGCAGTTTGAGTGCTAAAGATTGTATTCAGTGATGGTGCATATATATAATGTCTCATAATACACTACTACTACTACTACTACTACTACTACTACTACTACTACTCCTCCTCTTTTAGATTCTGAGGCATAGATCAAGACGCCTCCTTTTTCTTCCCCAGTAGTTTGATATAGAGTTCAAGACTACAAAATATTTTCATCAAAACTTAATAAACACAATATCAATTACACAAGTAAGCTTAAAGCAAGATAGCTGGAGGAAAGCAGCATGTTCCTAATTAAAAACAAGGAAGACAGTAACTTGAATATTTTTCCTGTTATGTTACAGGTCTTGCCTCACAAACCTACTGGAATTAGTTGCAATGAACTGAACAAACATCTAAAGAAAGGCATAGGGCTCCTGTTCAATCAGAGCCACTTCTGAAAACTGAGGGGTTGCACAAATGTGAGCATAAACTGAAAATACTAAGCCTGTCATGTTCCCTGCAACTCCTGCAACTAAGGACAGCAGTCTATGCAAGAACATATGCAGTACTTTGGAGAAAGCATTCTAGAAGGCTTCCAGCTACAGCAGCCTTTTGCTCTGAAAATCTCACCACTGCATGGTATTTCTTTTTTTTGTTGTTGTTCTGTGTCCTTTTTTGGCAACCTAGACCCACACACTTGTTGTAAAACTGCTGTCCCATCACTGATTTTAAATTGCTGTGTCAGCTCTGGGGTTTTTTGCATCACAGCAAATAATGTCTCAAAATATGCACAAGTGAGATGCAAGATGCATTGTCCTAGAACCTGAAGAATTATAAGCACATGGGAAATAAAAATAGACTTCCTCATATCGGTATTTTTAATTGTGAAATCATCTAGATTACATGCAGTTCTGCAGAGAAAATAGTGACAGATATTGGCTCAATTTCAGTGATCCCTAAAACTGGGATATAAAGGCAAGCCACGTGTACAAGCTGTAGGCTTTAAAAAGTTGTATTGAAATGGGCTGTTTTGTAGGATCACAGTACAAATACCTCGAAATCAGACTGCATCTAAATGGTCCAAATTCCACATCTAAGTAGATCAGCATTGCCTTAGAAGCAAGGAAACACAGGCTTGACTTTACTGACACCAGTGGAGCTACTCCCACCCCTAAATACATGCCTCAGTAAATGGCCTCGGCCAGTGCTGAAGAGACAGCCTTGGGTATTTCTACAGGAAGTGTTAAAGCAGTAGTAAATCATAGTTTTAATTCTGAATTTGGATCTCTTTGGTTGAAACCCACTGTTGAAATTCCTATAGACCAGTGTCTGATGCATGAAATCTTAGAAATAAAAGTATTATGGGATTTGTAAGTCATATGTTTCTTTCCTATTTCATTCACCAACACATGCATCCCTGTTTTATATTAGATTGTAAACATCTCAGGTAAGGAATATGTCTAGCAGTTTGAAAAAGATTAGCATCCTACAAGAAGAAGAAGTGCATGGTATAATTCTTTTAAATAATAATTTGAAGTATTATTATTTTTTTAAGTATTCAGTGATAAAAAAATCACAGTTCTTACTGTGAATTTTGCTAAAGTCAGGAATTAAAAAACTAAACAAACTGAGAAGTATTTCAAGATTTTGTTAAAAATAAATAACTATTGATGAAACAGTGAAGTCTAAATCCTATAAAAACAAGCAAAACTTACATTAAATTCAGTAGAGGCATAAAAATCAGACGATCAGCTTTATTTATATCTTAAAAACTGAGATTTAAAAGTATATTTTCCTAGAGAAACACTATAGGGTAGTACAGTCATCCAGAAACTTTTGTTTTCTATAAGCATTTTTGCTTTACCTCTCAATTGGCCTGGATATAGAATTGCAGGAATGCTACACTGTTGTTCTGTAAATGTTTTAGAACCTTTTTTTTCATAGAATTGTTTTATAGCATCAGAATTTTACCTTAGAGCTGACAATTAGTAAGGCCCCTTAGACTGCCTTACACCATGTCTGCCATATCCTACTATCCTTTTTTCCTCCAAACACTGTCACTTTTCATATGTTCAATGTATATTTAAATGGCTTCTTGGAGTATGGCCCAAAATGTAATAAATGTGAACTCCACCTGGGCAAGATCTAGAACCAGAACCCTTCAAGTTGCTGTTTCTCCTCCGTGAAAGGCTCGATACTGCTCTTTTTTCAGCTCAGATTTGTTTCATAAAAACCAAAACGACACTGAAATACTTCTGTCTCACTTGTTCCTGTTATATGGAGAAAGTCAGCAAAGGATGAGGTGCTGGAACAGCAAACATGGTCTTTACAAATCAAACCCAGTATACCACTTTCTTGTTTGAAGCGTGGTGGTGCATTCTTTGCTTTTCTCTTCAATTAAATAGATGCATTAGTTCGCGTGAAAGTATTCCCCACAACAAGGTAAATTTGCATAATCCAGATACATGACATGATCTACATGATGGCTATAGAATGGCATTCTGATTTTCTCTCTTTACTAAAAATCAGTGGTAGAGCTACAAGAAAAGAAAAAGGTGATCACTGGATTCAGTAGCCATTATTTAGGCAAGACCATAATTTTCTCGTGCATTTGTCTTCAGAGATGGAAAAACTACCATGATGACTATGACTTCCAACAGGATGAAAAGATAGTACAAAGGCTAGAAAAGGTGCATGGCCACATGGGCAAAGACCGCAGATCCAACAAGATGAAGATGGAAAGCTGAAGAAAAGGCTACCCCTATTTTTATAAGAAAATATAAACAAAAATTGTTTGGACAAATATTCATTCTCCAACTAAGTCAGGTTGTGAAAAATTAAGTTTACTCAGCAAAATTTTTAACATTGACCATGTGTTCGAGTTAATCAGCAACATTTACTAAATATGTGATTAACGTAATAAAAGGTTAGAATTAAACCTCGTGCATGTTAATGGGGGACAGTACAACTCTTGACAAAGGCTAACTGATTAAACTGGCAACATACCAATGTGCAGAAAGGAAAACAAAAACCCCATTACTGATTATGTCACAGATGGAAAACTTTGCCTAGCAATGACACCTTAATTAGTACCACTGTCAGCTGCAAAAGGTCATCTATTTTCAACTGCAATAGCAGCATTGTACAAATTATGGTTGGCAGACTGGTATCTCCTTAATCAAAATAAAACATAAAGTGATCCTTAGTGGACCAACTGCAGCTGTCCAATCATAATAAACAAAATTCCTCAGTTGATTTCTTTTTCTCGATCTATGTTTTCTTCACCTTTTCAAAAAATTAAATGGATATAACAGAGATGAAGGAAAAGACATTTTAGGCTGATTTGTGTATGTATTGGATTATCTCAGATACACAGCTAAATCTGGGTGTTAGCCTGAAAACTGTGCAGTGTCAATTTCAAAATAAATAATGGTAATGGTATTTTCAGGATCAGCTATTTTTTTTTCTTTCATGTTCATTGCCAAAGCATTTAGAGTACCCCGTTGTACTCCTAAGGTGGTGAAAAGATTTACCTCTACACATCTGTTGTTTCTAGAGAACCTATTGCATATTGCTTTAGAGCACTGAATGCAGAAATTAACACAAATAACCTTGATGCTGCTACGATGTAGAAAAGCACATTAAGCAAGGTTCTTAACAGCATTACTAATTAAATGTTATGTTTACAGCAATTTGCCCTAAGAAATGCTGTAGAAAGAGCAAATAAAGCATGTGTTTTTTTCAATCCAAATTTGTTTGGAGCAAAGTCTAAAGGTGTTAGTAACAGAGTAGCAGTTTACTGAGATACCAGATTCAGACAGTATTTACTAGATACTACATATACATTCAATACCAAGCATACAACAAAACACAAAAAATCCTTCCTCTAAGGTCTGAGATCAGCAGAACACGATCTGGTCCAGTAAGTGATAACAATAACCTTTGACAGCCATTAAAAATTAGTTATTGCATTATGACTGGCATTTATCTCACCTAATTCTAATAATTGTATCTAGATTAAATTTACAAGGCAAACTCTGTTTCTAGTGGATTCAGAGAGGTGGACACTTACACAGTATGATTTATCCTGTCTCAATTTGAGATCCTAGATAAGACTACGACTAAACTTAAAACACAGGCAAGATTTTGATTCAATGACTCCAACTTAAGCAGAATTGTATCAGTGTAATTGAGTATAGAAAGAATGCCTATGGACTATTTGCTGGTTTTAAGTCTTCAGCCACAGTTTGTCACTTCAGAGTTATTTAATAAGCTTTTAGTTATTATTCACAGATAAGAAGTAATGATGAAATTAATGTCATAGCAGATCTCCCTTTAAACCTCTCAGGAAGAGAAAAGTTTTATTGAAGATCTCGGTCTAATCCTCCCTCTCAGAAGCTACTTCTAAACTCTTTGATCTTTTTCTCAGCATCATCTTCCCAATAGTCTTGTGTCTAGCATCTTTCACGGGTGAACTTCAAGTGTTCTTAAAGTCCTTTCCCGCAGTCTCCAATACAGACCAGTAAAATGTCCCTGTGGGTAGCAACTCTGTGCAGCCACTCCTCAACCAAATGTTGTCATTCAGACAAATATTCATTCCTAGCAAACCAGCTGGGCCTTCATGGAAGCTTTTGATGATAAATACCAACCACAAATTTCATTTTCCACAATCCTATATATCAAATATGATTAACTCACCACTCACCACTTTACCTAACAGTTTTCTCACCTTGCTTTCTAATGTACCGTGGTTCAATTGCCAGATGCTCAGCAATGTATTGGCCAGGAAGCTGCATGTCAGTAACAAGATTTAATAAAGATTAGCCAGAACTCAGGAAAAAAAAAGGATGATATAGTGAAAAGAACCTAAAATCATCATTCAACAGACTTAAATTCTGATCCTAGTTCTACATTTGATTTGCTAGGTCGCCCTTGTTTCCTGGGTCTCTCTCACAACTTGTTTAGAGTGTAAGTTTTATACCAATAGCTTAAATGAGCAATAGCAATTTAACTGGTTTTTCAATTTTTCTACTGTTTCCAACATTACACCCCAAGTCACATGGTGTAAACAGGTCACAAAAATTAGTGATACGAACTGCAAAATGAGGCAACAGTCACTGGAAGAGATTGGTACTGTCACAACTGATCTATTGCCTCAAGGCAAGGAAATTTCTCAAAGGGAAGCTGCTAGAGGAAGAAACATCAAGGTGAGGTAATTCCATAGGACTGATTAAGCCAGTGGAAAGAGTGCTGCATTCAATGTATTTCTCCATATATTCATCAAATTCCACAAACACAGACTTCTCAGAGTTAGGTAATGTCTGTTCAAGCCAATGGTTCTCAGTCATTTTAGATGTGCAACATACTTCAAATAAGCTTAAAATGCTAATGCATCATTTTCCTGATTTAATACTCTTCTATCAGAAAGAATCTTATGTAAAAGCAAGTGTCCCCTCTAGTTTTCATAAAGACTGCAGAAAAAGCTGCAAAATCGCATTTGAAGTTAATGGCTTTATGTTTCAGACTGATATGTCTGATGATCTTCTCCTTATAAAAAACTCTCAGAAAGTGTGTTTCAGAAAGTGTTCCCAAAAAATCCACAATTTCTTCTGCATGAAGATCTCCCAGAAGCTCCTGATATTTGTTTGCTGCATTGTAGTAACTTATTTTCTTGTTCATATTTTTCCAATTAAAATTTCTATTTACACTAGAAGCGTGAAGATGAACATTTTATCTGTTTTCAGAGACAACACTCTTCATTAAGTATTTAATTTTTCTCTTGAATACATTCCACAAAAAAATATTTTATTAAACAAAATTTGACAACAGCTAATGATCTGTTGATGAAAGTGCATAGAGAAAGACAAAGGATTTTATATTTCAATTGCTGCTGTCCTCATGAAGGAGAAAATATTGGTGATACAATCCCTGAGCTGGTTTCAGAAAGACTGAGTCTCAGGAGGCCTTTTACAGTATTGTTTAATTCCACAATGATAAAATGAGCAATTTTTAAAATGTGAGAGAAGTTTTAGGGGGGAAAAAAATATAAATTCCTGGATTACTTCTACATCCTGCTCCTGTAGATGTTTATAGTTTTCATATATTTCATTCTACAAAATTTTTCTTTATACCAACAACAATAGCAGCATTTGTGAAAGGACTTCATTGGCCTCACAGAAGCTCGGTGGAGTATGCACGGTGGAGGTGATGCTAGATGTTTGGAAGGGAAAAACAAGATTCCATTGCACTTGAGCATGACCTAGTGGCTGGTTCATTGAGTGGCATTTATGGTAGAAACAGAAAAGACTACTTGTCTGCTCAGGGCAATTAATGTGTGTGCAGCAGCTCACTGAGTATTGGATAAAGGGAAAAAAGAGTGGCCAGCAATGAGGTATGCAGATGAAAGACCCACACTCCCACACAAATTAGCCAGTTGGGACTCATGTGCCTGATACTTGGACCAACCAAATGCACTCTATTTTGTGACCAAACAAAATGTTCAAACAGATTTGCACGGATGATCAAAATCTGTAAAATTTCTCATTCTTTCCAAAGTATTTAGTATAAAGCCTATTTAAGCTATATAAAGCCTTAGTGGGCTAAAAAAAATAGACTTAGTAGCTCACAGTTAGTATCACCATTAAACCAGAGGTTGATATTCTTAATATTCTGTATTTAAATTGGGATTCCAGATAGACAGCAAGTGAAAACTCTGATAGTAAAATAAATGGCAAAAGAGTATATAATCTATATTGTTTGCATGTTCAAATCATATCTATAGTTTCTGCAGGAAGACTGTATACTTGTTCTTTAGACTTATGAAAGAGTTTCCTCAAAGTTAGCCCAACTATTATTTAACTTGAGTATCCTGGACAAACTATCTGGTAAATGAAGCAACAGACATCTGTGCCTATTCAAGAGTTATTGATGGATTTTTACATCATAAAAATTTAATGTGATTGCCTTCAGTTTGAAAAATATTAGTTTGCCTTAACCATGAAATATCCCACCATAATACATTCAACACATTCAATGCAGTAAAATACAAAGCTGTTTGACCTGTATCAGTCAAAGCTAAATGGTAACTGGAAATAGGTATTATGTTTTCATTACCAATTTTTAGCTAAACCCCTTGAAATGTAAAACAAACTCATATTACTGAAGCTGAAACAACTTTAAAACTGCTGTGTCAACAGAATCTGAATGCTTGTTGATGATGACTGACAGATAAAGATAAATATATATGGCCCCTATCCTCTTTATCCACATCCTCTGACATCCAACAGGTTTTTGCACCTCTCCATGTTAATGGACAAAACACTTAAGACTTCCAAACATTAACAAAATTACTTACATGTGCATTATATGGAGCTACTTAATCGCCCTAGCTACTCCCTGACAGTCATTCAACCACAAACATTCACCTTGCTATCCAGATCTGATCCACATTGAAGACGAAAGCCTTGGCTCTGATCTACACTTTCATTCATTCTGCTGTCTTCTCGCTTAATAAATCAAGAGAATTCAAAAAAAAGGTATCAATTTAACAGTTCAGTCACACTTGTCTATATGTCAGCAAGATATAGCTTGCCCTCATGATGACCCTTAGTTTGAAAACTCAAAGCAAAGGGAGTAGGTATGTAATTCTGCTTGTAAATCATTAAAGCCAGGACCTATTACTTAGACTGTGAGATCAGATTTTAGTCTCAAAATTTTCTTTCAGGCTGCCAAAAACCACTTCACATAAAAGCACAAAATATACAATTTTAGTGATTGGTATATTCCTTTCTGAGTAAACATGTGTCACTTTAAGAACAGAACACGTTGGGAGTGAGTAAATATATTCCAAAAAGAACTAAAATAACATTGTCTTTGGTCCTGATTCCTGAATGGGACATATTGAAAAGTCCAGGGGAAAAAAGTCAGGGACTATGTCATCTCCTGTTTAACTAATGAAAAATTATTCTCAGTTGAGATAATTCTTCATAATACCACCCTACAGAGTTCATAAGTCAAATTTATATGCAGCCTTTTTGGATGAGTAAACTGCACAAGGCTACTTACTGTACACTGGCTGCAAATAACGTCAACCAAGGGAAAGGCAAGCCTACTGCACAAAGCCACATAGGAACGAGGAGAAACCTCCACAACAGGAAGTTGTGGAGCTGCCTGTGGGGTGGAAAGCACATGGAACTAAGCTCCTTGCCACCCACACACTCAAACTTTACTGGAGCCAGGTACAATATCTTGTATGATTTCCTTCTGTGTCAGTGCTTCAGTAACTTTCCTGCACAGGCCTGCATGCATAAAGGCCCTACTCTGTTAATTTGCTTTGGGGATGAAGAGAAAGAGAGGAATATTTTGTGGTAAGGAATAATGCCTTCCTTTCCCTTACCTCCCTCCCTCCTTCCCCAGCTATCATTTTGTTTTAGTTGGACTTGCTATAATGAAATGGCCAATATTCTCCTGCACAGAACATCCACAGCTATGTAATTGTCAGGCGTCTTCAAGTTTCTTATGAACAGAATTAGGTAGAACCAGTAAATCTATCTCAGGAAAGGAAGCCCTGGGTACCTGTAGTGACAGACCAATGTTTTCATAATCGAAATGACATCTAGTTATTACATAACAGTTTCTAAGAGAGAGACACCTACACCTGTGTTACACATATAGCCCTCCATATTTTTGCCCAGTACATCCAGATTTTCAAGTACATGTTCACTTGGTCTTTGATCCCACATGTAATTTGCAGCTGGTGGCTGGAATTAAAGCCCACACTGTGCTTTTGCTTGTGCTGGACCGCCCACATCTGCAGCAAGGACTGGCCTTTCAACACCTTTTCCACACTTCTTACCAGAGGACAGACAAGTTCTTCTGCAGTAGAATTAAATAACTGCAAAAGAATCCCAGTGTGTCCACACAAAATCGAAGAGTTGTGTGGACTACACAAATAAGAAGAGCACAGCAGGCCGAGCTTACTCGTTCTATAGAACCCTCACCACTGACACTTGAGCAAGTGCTTAGCTGGGCAACTGTGGATGGCTTTTTGCTGTAAAAGGACAGTAGGAAAGGAAGGAGGATGAGAAAAAAACAACCACAAATGAGCAAAGAACTCTGATTCATGAATGAGAAAACACTGATCTTGGCAGTCTTACAAAAGTAATATTTTCACTAGAATGAACTGCTTTCAAACAATTTCTCCAATATGTTAGACACAAACAAGTTTTACTTCAGTATTAGGCATGCATGTCTTCTCTTTCTACCTCTTTTTTTTTAGTTCCAAACCCAAATTTATTGTGGCCAAAACTTCTAACAAAAAAAAGTTCCCTGTCTCTGTTTGCATTTTAGCTGTGTTTCTCTCTCACGGTATAGCAGAGCAGTGATGCAGTATGAGATCTTGTTCCAGAACAATATTTCTCTTTTTCTATCCTTCTCTTTTAATAGTCCCTTACCATAGAGAAACCACCAGCATTTTGTGAGTTTCTATGCCAGTAGCACTCAGTTTTGGAAATGAATGAGATTTTCCTTGTCTCTCAAAGATATTAATAAGTCAAATACTAGCGCTTTGACGAACTCATAGTAACCAATAACATGTTATGGATTACTTAAACCACAAGTGAAACATAACTGCCTGTGGGAGGAAATGTGGCAATTGTTAAACAGTGATTGCCTTCAGAAACACTTAAGGTTTAGACAAGCAGCAAAGTAAAGAACCAAACTTAACTGAAACTTGAAAGGGGATTCAGACAGGCAAATCAAACCTGGAACTTGGCCACAATTAATCCCCCTGCTTCTGTAGGTAAAATTTAATAGCTGCATATGATGAACATCGCCAGTTTACAGGTGTGATGAAATCCAAATCAGCAGTTATCTAAAAGGATGCAGTTCCAGACGTTTTCAGAGGGAAAGTGAGTATGTCCTTCTAATTCCAAAAGCACTGCATTATGGGACTTACTTTGCTGTTGATTCAGACAAAGACCTGAAATTAGCACTGCTGCTGGTGAGGGCAGTCTTTGGAGATAAATTTTGTGTGTGAAAATTATGGACTATTTCTTCCTTGCCTTGGCAAGACAGTAACACAAGCACCAAACATCTTCCTGTTGGATCAGTGTGGATTCTGATTATGTCTTGGGGTAGGGGACGGATTTGGCTTTGGCTACATCTAGAAACTAAACTGGAATTGCATTAAGGTCCGAAACTGTAAACAGGGTTCAAAGCCCTTACTGTGGATAACCCTTCTACAATGTTTAAAAAGTGGTTTAAACCCTGACACTGAAAAAAAATCTAAATGTCAACATTATGACACTGAAAATTTGTACCCTTCTGAGAGTGCATTGAATAATCTGAATTAGCTTCCTGATTCTGAGATTTCTGAGCTTCTTAGATATTCCATAAAGAACTTTTCCTGAAAATGAATCTGATAATGTCCTAAAAAGTATGACAAGAAATTGACCATTATACTACTCTGATTGCCAAAGTCTCTTCTCAGTAGATGTAATTCCTATTTATTACTTGAAAAAGGTATAAACTAGAGAAAAGTCTTAAAACATCTGTTGAAGGAAGACAATATTTCTTGAAATATTTTAGTATTGTGTTGTGAACACTTGGCTTTCATTGAGACTTCAGTTCAGCTCTCTCCCTATCTTTCTCCATATCAATACTATCTTTAACATGGAAAAAAAAAAACCTGGTGTGTGATGTTTTTGCAAGAAAAGGATGTGTTTCAGCCGTGGAAAGTTCATAGATTCAAGCCCCAATCATGTAAATTATTTGGATCATGAAAATTGACTCAAAAATATTCTGTGAAGTAACAGTGAGACTTCAAGTTTGAATGATAATGTCACATCATCAGTGTAAAGTAAATTTTTGAAGTTTTAAGGGATTTGAAGAAAACAGATTTGGAAATATATGGCTATTAGACAAACAAATGAAAACGGGACTAATGAACTACTACACATATACAATTTGAGCAGGTTTGTTTGGTTTTTTACAGCTGTAAGTCTTTCAAATACATTTATCTGAACACTGGCAGGAAGCAAATCCTGGCAGAGGGCAATTTTGGTGGCAGTGATCTCAGGACTGTGAAATTAAGGAGTAAAAAGTCAGAGGAAAAAATCTGAGTGGATTAGGAATGCAAAGGAATACACAGTATGAAAATAGGACTTTAGATAGAGATGTCTGCTTGTCTGTCAGTGAATTTCCATTGTCTCTACCACTCCCCATTCTGGAAATCTCCAAGTTAAAACTGACAAAGTAAATCTTGCCTGCTGTGCCTCTGAGACAACACTACATCCCCCATAGAACCAACTACCAGTTGATATGATGAGCTCTTTACATGGACTAATGAGGAAATGACCGAATGCTCTAATTGAAAATCACTATTGTCAGATCCACAAAGTATGGGTTCTCAGAATTTTGGCTGGAGTCTCCCAGTGTTGTACAACAGCAATCTACCACATAGTTTCCTGGCTAGGTAATAGCAAAACAAGTGGTAATACTTCACATGGCAGCAATGCAGCATTTTGCATTGCTGTACAATAAACACAGGATGGAAAGTATGTCCAAAGTTCAGAAAAGAGCTTTGCTGTCCAGTTTCCATAGCAGGTTTAAGACAGGAATCTCACTGGAAATTTCTGAAGAGTAATAGAGTTGGTATCACTACGTACAAGAAGAGCGTGTGAAGTGGGTGAGTAAATTTAATGAAGCAGAAAAACGCACACAAAAACCTACAGATTCAAGAAGATATTTGTCATGTAAAGCTAAACAATCACTTCCAGTATTTCATATGCAAATTTCTCTGATATTTCAAGTCCACTCAAGCAGGCTCCCAAATTAAAATTATCTATTTCTATGTATGAAATAAAACACACTACACAGTGTATCTGTAAAAACAAAAGTGAGCACAGATAACACCAGAAGACCATAAGCAGATAAACAGGAATCTGGGTCAGAGAATGGTCCATCCAGGCCACTGTTCTGTTTTCAGCAGTGGCAACAGCTGATGAGATTTTGGGAGAGTAGTCAAGCCCGGCTCTTGTCTACAGGTACCTATTTTTAAGACCTTATTTTAATGACATTGTCAATATTGCATTCTATTGCTACCCATGATAATTTATTAGCTCTCAAGAGGTTTGAAAGAAACCATATATGATTACAAAACACAGATTTATTTGCACTACAAAGCAAAAGGAATTCCTTAGGTGTTTCCTTTGAAAGTGTGAGCAAAAATCAGCCTTCCAAATACATATACAAAAAAGTAAACCCAAAATTGATCTCATAACACATATTTGAAAAACAACTATGTTCAAATACCAGGAATAGTTTGAAAATTTCTGGGTCATACAGATTTATTTAATTTAATTTATGAATAAATAAATTAGAATGTTGATTTAGATCACTGTTTGAACACTGTTCATCAGCAATTTATATGTTGCTTCCATTTTACAAATGCTGCTAAAATACAACAGAATTTCAGATGCTCTCCACATTGGCCTAACTCATCGGTTATGGAAATCAATTGGGAATTCTTCTGAACAATCCATTTACAAGAGAACAATTTCACCAGTCCATCCTTGTCTCCAAAGGCCAGAGTTCCAGTGCAGTAGCTTGCTGTTGTGATTTAAGTATTTCCATAAAACCAAATGTCATGATTTTCTGACAGTAGAATACGTAGTGAAAATTGAAAACAAGTTATAAACAGACTGAATTACTGTATAATTATGATTTCCAAGAAGGCAGTTTGCAGGCTAGTCAGCATTTTAAAGATGCAGAAAGAATAAATAATGGGATTGTTCATGTAATTGCTTCCCAATAAATACAGGTCTGTTAACACAGATCCAACTGACATGGATCCAACATTTAATTACTTTTCTAAATCACTGTTTCTTAGTCTGTCATTTCATTTACTTTATCAAAAAACAGTGGAATATGAAAATAGTCTATCAAGGTGAAGTTTTAAAATAGAATGAAATGAACAGAATACTTTGAAGCTTCCACTGCATGGAGTCACAAGTGCAAGTGGCTAAGCATGGAGAACATTTTTCAATGGATTCTCTTTACATTTTAGTATAAAACATCTGGTTTTATGTCCTACCTCAGTAAAATACACACGCACTCTTCCTGGTCCATTCCAAACTCAGTGAGCCCAGCTGAATTAGAAACCTGAAGCTGAAACATACAATGTGCTACATGGTGTAATGCAGAGAAATGTTTCAGGCTGCCTCACTATTTCTTGAGTTGCATTCTTCACCTGAGAATCTTTGTCTACCTCAGTGGCAGTTTCCACTCAGCTGAACTGTAGCAAGACAATATTTTAATATTTGCTTGATGTGACTAATCTCACTACCTTGCTTTTGGCAATGAATGAGGATCATCCTTAAGAGGCTGGTAACAAAAGGATTCACAGAAACATAGAATCATTTAGGGTGGAACACTCCACTGAGATCATTGAGTGCAAATGTTAAATCATTGAATTGTTTGAGGTTTTATTTCTAAGTCTACATTTTAAAATATTAAAGCTCTAGTGGAATTGTAGGACTGACAAATATTGATCAGATTTTGCAAATAAACTTTCTGTTTTAAGTTGAGTAAGGAACAGAGCTCGTCCTCATACCATTGCTGGGTTTATCTGGACAACAGCTACCAGTCAATGCAGTGCAAATACACAGGAACTTAACTTATTGCTGACATAAACTACCAAATAATGTTTTGTCACTAGAATAAAAAGTGACATATGCAGGGTACTCCGGGGATGAACTGACTGCAAATTCTAAAAACTAATGACTTGCTTGGAAATGTTGCTGAAATTTCCTTGGAAATAAATAATAATAAACCTTGGAACAATTTTTAAATCACTGTAGTATAATTATAACTATTTTTTCCCAAACATAAGTTTATACACAAGAATAAATAATTACCAGTTCTCATGCTCTTACACATCAAAAATAAACAGGAGTTACGGTTGTTATTTCATTTTAACTGAGAGGACTGATGTTCTTATAAGTGATTTGAACGTATCA
Source organism: Climacteris rufus (assembly GCA_013398175.1). Taxonomy (NCBI): domain Eukaryota; kingdom Metazoa; phylum Chordata; class Aves; order Passeriformes; family Climacteridae; genus Climacteris; species Climacteris rufus. The sequence continues at coordinate 203,413 of VZRZ01007137.1, read as the reverse complement.
CTATGTTTATCACTTTGCTTTTAAAATACAGAAAGAAATTAAAAGCATGGTGAAGAACTTAATCCTGCCATTTTATTAAGGTCATGAAATATCACAAAAATAATGACTGCAAGCTGTTGTAAGAGTAGGCTGTAAAATGCCTGTCATCTCACCATACTATTTACCAGGCATCTCAGGAGATGCATTACTCTCACAATAACCTCTCCCTAGCAGTACAAGCTCCTTATATTACACCTTCCTCCAGAGCAATGTCTGATGGAGTGCAACTGTGATTTCTTCCTGTGAGGTGATTTAGACTTAGACAGTCCTGTATTTGAATGGGAAGCCACTAGAGTAAACAGGAGGGTTTGCATCAAAAGGTTCCTGCACTGAATGGATTAATCAGAAAATTCAAGGGAGTTTTATAATTCCAACTCCTACACCGTGCCATGTCTGTCTCTTAGGGATGTTGCAAAGCTGGCCACCACAGTCTGTCTCTGACAAGTAAGCAGCAACTTGTCACTTTGTAGGCCTAGAACCCTGACTTTTATTATTCTTCACACCCAGGACCATTACCAAATTACCACAACTGCATCTGTTCAAGCAGCCTGTTCCCATGACCGTTCTCACCACGTCTGGCATTTCAAGAGGTATTTCATCAAGCAGTATTTATAATGCAGTTATTTCAGGTATGTACATGAGAACACATAAATACAACTAATTATCTTGCTTCTTCCAACTGTATTTCTCCTTACTTCTTGACCTACTAAATCCCTTTAATAGTTAATAGGAGTAATCATGTACAGAATCTGTTTTTTACTTGGCGACCATGTGGGAAACAGATCAAAAAGGTAGGCAAAACTTGCACTTTGCAAGGAAGCAAATGTACAGGTGCACACTGTTATCAAAATAGCTTTGTGCAAAATATGACAAAGCACATAATAGAAAAACACCGCAGCCAGACAGAGCCAAGAAACCCTGAAAGTACTCTGAAATACTTACACTAAGTACTTTTACATGGAGCACCCGTTCAAATATTTCACACGTTTTTGGAAAGGGATTGGTGGACAATCTAAGGAAAATTACGCTGTGTACTGTCAAATAACAGGTAAGAATGCTGTCATGAACTGTAATATACTTTTGAAAGATGAGCACAGAAAGGAAGAAGAAACACAGTAGGTCCACATTACAGTATTTTCTCTTGCTACTGAGCAATGCAGAGCAAGAATTTCTGCATCTTCTGGACCTTTCTGAGGATCAGAACAAGATCAGAGCCCCTGAACTGTCTGCTTTTCTGCATTTGCATGGATTCTTTCAAGTTACCCGACACATTACTGCTTTGGGAGCAGTCAGGACAGGGGAAAACCTTGTTTCATTTCCTTGACATGACAAAAAACCAATACAAAATGCATATATGATCTCTAAATGATACTCAGATCTACCAAATTGTGCTGACATAAAGAAACAATTTGTAAAGTTTTTTTTAAAAAATTACTTTCCTACTAACAATCAATGCTTTCACAATTGCTTCTAGGAACAACAATATGTATCAGCAACAAAAGAATGTTTTTCACAGTGATAAACTGATACAAAAGTGGGAACAATTTATTACCAACATCTCCGTGATGTTTAGTCAGAGTGATATCATACTTCTAGCAACATTTTTCCAAACTCCAATTATTCATTATAAAGGCATTCCAACAGAGATTAACATCACACTCTGTATCAATTGATAATCTGAAGACTGCCTGACAGTGAATGACTCAGTATTTCAAAACTCTTCTTAATAGAGAACACTAAACATACTGAGATAGTTTTGTTTTTTTGGTTTTTTTTTTGCTACAAGATAATAATTCATAGTGTATCTCCTTTATTAACATAAGGAAATAGACAAAGAGTGTCATGCATGTTGGTGAATATTAATGGATTTAAGTTACTAATTGCATTTGTCTCTCCAGAAGCACTTCAATATGAAAAAATTACTAGTTTGCTGTAGTGAAACCCTGTACCTCGTAGTACCATGTGTCCTGGTTAAGACTGGCAACTTTTCAGAATTATTTTTAAGTAATCTTCTGTCTCCTCAAAAGCTGTCAATGATTAATTAATTCAAGACCCCAAATTAAGTGTTTGTTTTAACGTAAAATTTATTTCATCTCTAATTTGCATATTTTGTTATGTCTTTTTATCTGCCAAATTTATAACAAAGTGATAAATACAGCCTTCTAAGGGATTAATTTCAATTAAGCTTGGCTTTAGGGTGGTCCTTATTTCAGTCAAAACTAGAAAATTGATGCTTGATTTCCAAAGCAAAAGCCACACCAAGTTGCACAAAAATAATTCATTCTAACATTATACAGAGTTTCACTGATGTGCATTCATGGTGTGTCCCACATTTTATTAATTGTTTATGTATTTTAGCAGTGTATTTCCAACAGCCTATAAAAATCCTTAAATGTGGCTGTAAGAAATAGTACAGCTGATATATCCTTTAATTTTTTTAAAAAATAAATTCTTTCAATGATACTTCTTCTAAGCAAATATTATTTTTCAATAAAAACCCAGTTCTTACAGAATACTATAAATAATGACACCATTAATGCATTAAATACAAATGAGAATAAACCACCAAAACTTTTTTCAGTTAAGTATCACCAGGCAAAGAACAAGAATAAGGAATCAAATTAGAAAATTTAAGACATCAGAATACAGGAAATATGGTTTAGTGTTTAAATGCAAATGAAAATTACAAGACTTTTCCTGCTTATCTTGAAAAGAAATATTATATTTCATGAAAATGTTTTGGAGCAAACAAGATGGGTTTCACATGACTTGTCATGTTTCTAAACACCTTCATATTTGTCATAGAGGCAGATTTCAAAAGTTTCCCTCTCCCTACATTCTTCCAGTACAATACTTACACATCTGTTGAATGTTTTCCTCTCACCAGGAGACATCAATACAATAACAATTACATTTGATTGTCCTCTTCTTTCACAACTGCATTGCAAACATATTGATAACAGTTGAGACCTACTAATACTTCTCTACTAACACTTCTTATGTCAAGTAAACGTATTTAATAATCTCAGTCACTAAATTTGCAAATGCATGTCACTTGCCACCTGAAAACATTTGGTGCAGTAAATCCATCTTCAAATATAAATTTGCCCTTTCTCAGGGACTAGTCAAGTAACATTTTCCAAAATGAAGAACACTAGCTGGAGAAGAACACACTGGATTTCTTCCATGTTTTGGTACATATAGCATGTGTGGCTGAAGTCTACCCTTCATCTACTCAGGGAGGTCTGTATACATATTTTATTTCAATATTTGAAGTGTGTATACTTCTATTTGAGCTCAGAGGCTATACATGCTTTTGGGCCAACTTTTCTAATGTGAATTAAAAATGTTGAGCACCTTCAGAAAGCCATTCCTACCTCCCCCGCAGACAGCTCCAAAACACTAGCAGATATGAAGAGGATAAGACAATACCATACATAATTATAATCCACACAAAGAGCCATTCCTGTGTCTGCTTAAGAGAAAATCACAGAAAATAGCCGGCAAAGTTGCAAAAATATGTTCAAAGACATACAGGGGCATATATTGTGTATGTACATACTTATTTTGGAGATAAAATACATTTGCTTTTTGGCAGTAGTGTCTCTGGCTATTAATTTATATTTAAATCTTTGCCTTTAATATCTTGCTTCCTTTGGACAACTGTATTGTATTTGGACAATTGTATTGTAGAAGGCTTGACAACATAATCAAAGTTAAGGTATTAAAATCTTCTTTCTCTTTTTTAATTTTTCCTTTTTTTCAATGCTTTTAGATTAAACTTGTTGAAGTTAGCACCACGTTGCATTCTGGAAACACCTGGGTACAAAAGTTCCTTTTGGACTAAAGACTAAAACTGTGTGATCACAATCGGATAATTACACTACTGAATGTCATCATTCACAGAAACAACAGATTTTAATTCCAACCTGTCATCCACAAAAGTACATGCTGTATTTCAGAGAAATCACGTGCTTTATATTTAAATGCCAATGTTTCAGAAACCCAAGTTTTCAGGGACGGGACTAAGCACTTGTGTCAAAGATGTGGTATTGTCAGTTTATGTCTTGCCACAGTTTGTAAAGCAATAAGCCCATTTGTTTATAATGTAGCCAAATAAACATTTATCTTAATTTTTGTCAATTGAAATAGTGTCTTAAACGATCTCAAATATTTTGGTTTGTCATATCATACCCTTTCTGAAAGCAAGTATTAAAAATTTTAACATTCACACTAAAATAGCATTCTTAGTGAAATGAAGGAAACTGAAATTTTAAGTCACTTTCTCTTACTCCAATTTACTTAAAAATCATAGCATGAAGAGTTAGAGTAAAATACTAAAACCTCCTGGATGTTGCAATGCTACTGCTTTAGCAAGTGTCTTACTGACAATAAACAAGCCTGCTAGTCATGAATAGAGAAACAGGCTTCAAGATGTATTACTTACTGTTTGACATGACATCAAGCTCCTGACAACTGGAGAAACGTTGTCCTGTCATCTACACCAGTAATTAGTAATTGTATGACATTACAAGCAGTAATTTCCATCAGTTCAATTTCAGCCAAAAGAAACAAAAATTACTTTTCCAGATAAAAATTAAAACACTACCAGTGTATCCTATGATATAAACAGAGAATCCCTAGGCACATGTCAAAGAACAGAACATGTTACATTCATGTCTCAAAAGTAATTCCAAAAAAAGTAAGCCCTTTACAGTTCTTAGATCCCATCTTGGAGCACAACCTGAAGGGACTGAAATCGGTTTTGTTAGCTTAACTGAGATACAATTTAAAATATTTTTCACACCTTACTTCCAAGTATGAGAAGTTCACTACATCAGAGGCAGTAAAACAGCCAAATGTACTACAGATAGCTGCAATAAAGGAGAGCAACTTTCTTTTGGTACTTTCAGTGAGCATGCCAGAAACATTGGTCAAGCACATCACCTTTTACTCTACAAGTGCTTCTGTTCCCACATTTAATAGGGATGAGCCGGCCATGAATAGCTGTAGTGAGCCTTCTTCTTACTTCAGTTCCTACCAGCATTGCTGGACTGGGTGTGCTGAGATACTAAGAGCTGGCAGAGTTATAAGGTCACCTCATCCAGCCCTTCTCCATTCAGAAGTGCTTTTCCCCTTTCACTTACCCTCTATTATGAGTAGATTAAAGCAATAGGATTTCTCCTAATTAGTAAGGAAATGTATTCTATAGGCTCCTAGGATGCATTTTATTTTCCCCTTGATATGTTCATCTTTCATGCATTCTACTTCTGAACAGACCTGTGAAAACTTTTTTCCTCCCAGCCTTTCTTTACATCTGTACAATGTACAGTTCCTAAATACATCCCTGTCTTCCTTTGATTCCAACTATTCATTCCCTGTAGTAATTCAGTATGGACTCTGAGGATTAGATAGTGAGCTCTGAGAGGAAACAACCAGATCTCTGGTGTACATGGCATCATTCTCCTAAGAGGTTTCTTGAAATAAGCTTCCAACAAACTCCTAAGAACATCCTCCACAAAAAGCACAGATAAGAGGACCAAAACTAAGGTCTATAAAGAAGTCTGTTGAATAACAGTGACTGCAAACTGACATTAGTCACTTCATAGACAAGTAAGTCACTTTTCTGATTACTCCAGGTCACAAAAATCATGTAGGGAGAGCCAAGTATTTAGGGACAGATGGTCCAGCTAGTTCCACTCTTTATGGCAACCATTAGAAAGGCTAAAGACTTCAAAGGGTGTCACAGGAACTTAAGCTACTTGGCCAGACGCCACAGGACACAGTACTCTAGAAAGGAATAAATAGCAGAGCCTGACTGCAATGAGGAAACTGTCTTTGAACCAGAACTTCTCAGCACTGTGTAAAGCCCACTGTGACAGCCAGACTTCAGAAATGAGGCTCCTCATCCCACAGAACTCAAGCCTGTGTAAGAAAACCATTGAGGGTATAGACCCTAGCATTTTCCATGTCTTATGTGTTCTGTCAGGTAAGAACAGAAATATCTGTAAAACAATATACATGTAGGGAGCCACATAGTTTGGCCTATGCTATGTAATCCAAAGACATTTAAGTTAAAAAATATGACAGCTTCCTTAGCATGACCATTGCCTCTTCTCATTCATTTCCAGAAAAGCAGGTGTTTAGCAGCTTACTGTAAGTCATAGAATCACAGGATGGTTTGGCTTGGAAGAGACATAATCACAGAATCAGTCAGGTTGGAAAAGAGATCATTGGATCCATCAAGTACTGTGAGCAATAGTTCTGGTGGATGATATTTTCAGACTGTGTTCAGGATATGCCACAGAAGTTATTGTCTAGTAAAACATGCCTAAGAAATTATAACCCTATGCATAACACATTTTTGTTACCTGAGAGCAGATAAATAGAGTAGCAGAATAGTCAGAAACATCTGCTGCCTGGAGAACACTAAAAAAGATGTCAGCTATTAGAGAACTGTCCTTGTCTCAAGCATGCAGGGCTGGAACCAGATTCTACACAGATCCCAGAAACTTGACCCAGGTATGCAAAATAGAACTTGGTATTAATGATGGCAATTACCATATCTCCACTGTCATCCAGTGAAGGCACAGCTGGGATTAATTGAGTTTTCTAATATTTGTTCAAGTCCTGCTACTTGCTGATACCATCCTCAAAATGTTGCCTTTCCTCAAAATTCTTGTGTGGTCAGTTTTCAGTTTTTCAAATCCCCAAGGAACTTCTTTTGTTCCTCTTATTATTTGCTAGCTTTTTTAATTCTCCAAGTATCCTACAGGCCATGGATTGGTCAACGGACTAATAGGCCGTGCAGTTAAAGGATCCAGTGGACCAAGGGCAACACTCATCAAAGACTTGGATGGGGGTGGCCAAAGGCATCACAGAACTGAGGGTGGGCCTGTTCCACAACTGAGCCCTGCATAGCCTCAGACTGCTCAGTAATTCTTTTTAAATCATGCCTCCTCTATGGGGTGAGAAAGCTGGAGTAGGTGGCCTGCTGGTCCTCTGCCAAGCTTGTTTCCCCAACTCCTACAAATGTCCAGACTTAACTAAGGGCAAACATAGTGGCTGACTTACCAAGCCTTCCTTCCCCTGCACTGTTCACCCACTGACCCTTCCTGTCCTACACCTCTAACATCAGTTTCCTGCTCTTGTGTACAGTCTCACACTCAGTCGTGCTAGCCCACTTGCCCCCTGCGTCGTCCTCCTCACGTCCATGATAAATCCGTTGCTATTTCCCAGTGTATCCCATCTCTCCTAACACATGCCTTCTGTGCCTCTGCTCCAACTGTCTGCTAACCCAAAGGCCTGGATGAGCATGAGGGAATAATGGCTTTTACACTATAAAGTGGGCAAGCCTTGTTGCCAGTTTCAGAGCCTTGGTTCTGATCTGCCTGGGTGGGCTAGTCATGACCCTGTCTTGACAAGAATTAAGGACTTTCCACATGGGTTAGGCAATATTTAGGCACACGGCATGAGGGAAATGAATCAAAACAGGGATGGGTGGAGGACAGAAGGCTAAGTTGGCAGGGGAGAATCGTATGAATGTGAGAAAAGCAACTCAGAAGGCCAGAGGACTTTGTAAATCTAATTCTGGAAGGCTATCTGAATAAGATGAACACTGCATCCTTGGGAAGTGGGATTAAGGAGGAGAAAAAAAGACAGATGACTTGGACAGCAAGACTTAGCTACTGACCTTCACCTAACTAGCTAAATGAAAGCGAGAATCCTAATATTAATTTCAAGGATCTTTTCCAGTAAAACAAATTACTCCCCCAGGTATATTAAAAATATACTGAAAGCTACACTGAAAATACAACATTGAAAAAATATATGTCTTCTCTTTTAAAACACTGCAGTAGCCTCATCTCTTCACTGCACTCCTGGAAATTTGATGCTTAGAAGTAAACAGCAATTTTATGGAATAAATAAATACCAGAATCTCCTTGCATCCATGAAGATACATTCAATGTAGAAACTAACTATCTGTTATACCAGTAATACTGCGTTCATCTCAACAAGTACTTTCATTATGACCAAGGAACTAATTTTAAAGCAAGTATCAATGAAAAGCAAAATTAAGCATTTGCATCAGAAATTGGAATTTAAGAGAATTACAGCATATATTAGACCAGGACACAGTAGTAATACTGTATAACTTTTGTGATCACTAGTAACCAAATAAAGTAAACTTTAAAATATTTTTTTAGAACAGCATGACATACTATGTTTCAAATTTATGAAATGTTTCATTAATACGTTAAGTTTCCAGTAACTATATTTAATCATTTATGGACATTCAGTGCAGATCTTTTTCCTTGGCAAACTTGTCACTACTGTTTTTCTTTCAGCCATTCACTTTGATTCATGTTCAAACAGAAATTAACCCATTTTATATCGACAACATGATAATTTTTTTTTGACTCGTAAGAGAACTGGATTAGGCCCACGGAGAAGAAATATCCCCTCTTCACTCCGTGATACAGAGTATAAACTTCCAAACCGAATTTTTGGTTTCCTACAACACTTCCACTGATTATGCTGTACCCATTTACAACTTGTTAGTTCATTTTTTATTTCTCCATCCTCTGTAGACCATGCTGTTGATCACAATTCAGGCACAGTTTCACAGCTGGTTTCTTTCATAATCCATGTCCCCGTTGCCACCAAAAGGGAAAGTTCTCCCTACTTCATTAAGCCCTTGGCCCCTCTTTTGTGCCAGCACTGGATTGCTGGGATCAGATGGACTGACTATTCCACTAAAAACTATAAAAATTAATTAATTAGTTTTCAGGCAGATCAGCTCTCTGATCCAACCAATTACACAGCTGCATGGATGTGGGTGCCAGCAGAAGAAAGGCATTATAACCCATTGCCTGGAGTGGAAAAGTGGTGGGACAGTAGCAGAATGGATTTAAACTGGTTTGCACCAACAGTGAAACTGCAGCCCTAAAATCACATGTAACTTCACTGAACATACTCAGCATCATCTTCAACAAAACAGCACTTTGAATACTAAATGGTCAGTTGAAAGGTTGTTCATGTGACATGGTTAACATGTACAACAAGAAATTAACATATGACATTATCAAGCACTGTATCACTTGTTTATTAAAATGCATGTGATTCTACTTTGATCTTTACCTTAGAATCATACTGGAAAAGGGAATTTTTAGCTAAACATTAACATTTATAGCTTGTTATTAAACCTTACCTAACAAAAATGCCAATATTTCCATTTCCTCACACAATGAAAATATTAAATAAATTTTATCCTCATTTTATGTCAAGTCCCTTAAAGATAATTGTCACTCTTATTACACACATACCAGTTATGTATTTTTGAAAAAAATGGAGATAGGTTACTTGATCAGTCCAACAATAATTAGCATATTCATGTACAAGTTTCATATACTTCCTCACTGTACATATGCTTTGCTTTGTTTATCCTCATCATTTTTAGGTCTATTGAAGATCCTAACAGGTAAACCTAAATGGGTGTTGCATATGTGAAATAAGAAATACATACCAAGTAATGTAACTGCCTAGGACACATAGCAGTAATTTTCTAGAAATGTACTATTCATATCTGTTGAAACCATTTTGTTTCTAAAAGCAAAAAAGTAGGTACAGACTCTCTTCTTCACCCCTTTCATCTTAACTAAACAATGCCCAGGGATTCCACCAATTTGAGCCAGTCAATAATTTTAAGGCAGCCATGCAAAATGTTATTGTAGAGCTCTGCTGAAAAATAAGTTTTCCCAAGGAATCCTGAAGACTATTGTCAGCTATTACACATAATTCTAGGGAGAACTTTGTCCCAATATACTAATGTGATTGAGAAATCACTAGCTTCCTTTCCTCAATTATCACATTCCTAACTATTCCAGCAAGAACTTTGTCTTGTGCCCACCCCCCTCCCCAGTACCAAAAACTTGGCCCTGCAAAACCAGCACACTTAGTTTTCCCATGCACCCTCTAGAATATGCTATCTAAAAGACTAAAAATCACAAAACTACTTTACTGTAACTGACATTCTTCTACTCTACCTAATTTCTGAACAGATCCCTAAATCCTGCATTGTTAACAACATATTGCAATAAGGAATTAAAAAAAAAAAAAGCCAAGAAAAAAACTCCCCAAAAAAACCCCAAAACCCCAAAAAACCCACAACCAGAAAAGTCAGGAAAGTCAGGTTTTCTGGCTGTAGTTTTTCCATTTCACCTTAAAATGCCAGAAGTCATTTGTCACTTCTACTGGATTACCTCATAGACATTCAAAGTCCGCCAAGTGCTTTTCACTATTATTTCCATCAACCTTTCAGTGTGATGACTAATCTGCTGCAGAACTACGTGATGTAACACAATGGTTAAAAATAGCAAGGAGTATCTTTGCTTTCTTTTATTGCCAGTCATTTCCGGAGTTCTTCATGCCCTCGTGTAACTTTCTGTCCTTATAAAACAAAAATTTAAGCAGCTTTATGTCCTTCAGTGACACTTACACATCAGTCTGCTCACACTATGTTTTATATACATACATATATGTGAATGAATATGTCTAATTACACACATCAAAAATGTATATATTAAGAGTACAACTTTCAGCACTGAAAATTCAGCAAACACTGGAATAAGTGTTGTTGGTACAACCCTACTTAAAAATTTAAGGGTGACAGAGGCCTTACAAAAATCTCAGAAAAAAAGGAATAATTCTACCTTTGAACAAGTATTTGAAATGTCTGCAGTAAGTAGGGCTTGGGGCTATACATGATAAGGGCAAAGCAATGTATTTAATAGCTGCTCATTAAGTGCATCCTGCATGAGGTAGGAATTCTGTGGAAAAATAGTGTAATCTCATAATTAAACGTAAACATATGAGGGACCAAGTTTACTCCATCAAAACCTCCCAGGGTTTTTCTCATTCCTTCTCTCTTACTGAAGCTCTGTTATCCCCACTGTCCACGCCTCTCTTTCTCTTGTCCCAATTCCTTCCATTTTTTAAAAATATGTTTGCCTTTTCCCAGCCTACATTCCACCATGGCAACTCCTGCTCTATGTTTCCATGGGGGTACAAAGCAGCACATGCAAAAGAGACCGCCTGACTTGTTCCAGTGACTGGACCTAGATCCAATCCAGTTTGAAACAGTGCAGAAATACACGTGTACAAAGCAGGAGTTCAGTTCGAGATTATTACAGCTAAAGAAGAACACAGCTGAAAAGTTGATTTTGTCATAGAAGTAACTCAGCAACTTCAGTAATATGCAATCCTATGAGCCTATGAGGCAGCAGTCATGCCTTAGGATGTGTTTGTCTGCTCCAAGCATGGTTGAACAGAATGTTGGAGGTCATGTAATTAAACATGGTGCAAACACAAAAGCTCAAATCAAGCTGCACAGGTCATGCTAATATGTTAAGTCCTATCATTTGACTTCTGGACTTGACAACACTAATGCACTGTTCTTTTAATACAGGTTGTGTGTATATGTGCCTGTGTTTGTACACAATTTATTGTACAATAAAACTGAATTTGATCAATGCTCTTGATAAAGAAGAGGTGTGACTCACTTCTCACACTGCTTTACCCTACTCTGATTTCATTTTAGTTATTCTGATGCATACTAATCTGCCAGTAAGTGATTTGTTCTTTTCATACGTAGGAATAGGCCCACACATAAATCAAGTTTTATACATGCAGTCATATAGGTACAGGTACCTGCACACTCAAAGATTAAAACAAAGAGAGTGTACAAAGCAATTTATGTCTACTATATTTTGTGTACATCCATGTCTGACCGCATTTGTTATGCAGTGTTTTCTGGAAGATTATCTTACTAAGATCCTATTCAAGCTTGCTGCCAGAAAATTTCAGTTTAGCACTAAACTGAAAGCTAAATGAAGGCAATAAACTAAACTTACCCCTTACTCCCGGAGGGGGTCCAGCAAAAAAAGAACATAAAAGCTGCTTGTTCAGCTGTGGCACTCCTCTTCTAAAGCTATTGTATGACTGCCTTCATTTCAATGACACATGCTGCCTGTCAGAAGGTGATAGTCTCTGTCATATTTATTAAAAGGCATTTTGGTACTAAGCAGTCTTAAGTAGCTAACCAAAGACTGTGACATAAATCATGTATGACTTCATAAGAAATGTAAAATGGTTCTCAAAGAAGTTAGCAACCAGTGATCCTACTATACCACATTTTCAGCAACACAAAATGAGCAGAAAAATATTGGCTTACAGAGCAGAAACTTCAAAAGTTTTGAATGTTAAAAGCCATCATTTTCAGCAGTTGAATTTGATTTTGCCTCTCTTTGGTAACTGAAAAGGTATAAAATCTTGCAAGATAGAAGCTTTCTGCTAGCTATGCCTTTTCAGGGACTCATGAGGATTGTTCTATGTAACAATTAACATTAACTCACATCACATTAATTCTGGTTTTTAAAGTGTTCCCAACTGCTGATCAAAATATGCAATAAATTACACTTTGTTTTAGAAGTACTTACTTACTAAATCTTTTCTACATGTAATCTTCTAATGCTTTACTTTTTACATAGCAATAACATAACATTTAAGAGTGGTATGCCACTGCTAATTTACATCACAGAAAGGACTGCACAAAACGCTGGAGTGCAGAGATGTCCAAGCTCACTTTAAGCCACCTGCCAGAAGACATCCTGCTGCAAGGCCATGGATGAACATATCAGCTTACTTAGTTTGGAAAACTTCCATGTTTCCCCAGCATGTTTCTGACAGTGGTTAAACTTGCTTATTTATACAGGTATTTGGGTACTTCTACATTGTACTAAATGTGCAGGTTACATTCACACATCTCTGGTCCTGCCTGAATTTAACAAGGCTTCTTGATTTGGCAGCACTTGCCACGTTGCTGCTACTATAAACTTGAGAAGTGTATTTCTTCTTCCCTTGGAGATACCCAGTACGAAATCCTGATATCACCCTAATCCTGATCACATACACCATTAAGGTTTATAAACACAATAAGCATCACTTTTCCCTTACTGTACCTAACACCAGTGCATTATTGGATTATCATCATTAAAATTGGGGCAGGTATCTCAAATATTTTCCTTTGAACAGTTAAATACAAGGAAATACAAAATTTCAAGGAATAAAATACACTTCTATTTTGTAGTGTCCCTTTAACAGTATAATTCAGAATATTTTATGAGACTACATATTAACATGATTATGTTTATAAGAAAGGTGAACAATTGCTTTGTAAAGGAAGGAAAAGTTGGTTTTGGCTGTTCAAGAAAATAGCAAGAGAAGAAGAGATTCTGTAGAAGCTACTGCAGGCCTTGAAATTAATATAAAGCACCAAAATCAAATGGCTGTGAGATCAGTGCTGCTTATTTCTCTCTGCAAGGAGGTAGATAGCAATGTTTGAGACATATTGAAGTACAGAGATACGAGGTCTTCAAATTACACAGAAAGAAAATAGACAGGTCTACAGAAAAAAAAAGAGATGAAAGCCTAATGTACTGTCTGTACTACTTAACAGTTTTCATGTTAAATTCAATTTCTTATTCATTTTTGCAAAGCAATGAGAAGCACCATCCTATCAATAACCTATTTTGTGGGTAAGAACCTGGAATTTCAAACCTGGATGAGAAATTACTTTGAATGATTGCTGCTGACAATTCTTTTGCTTCATGCTATTTCTTGACATTGTAGCTGGGTGGTAAATAGTTCCTTTCCTCTGACATCTTGAAATCTCAAAAATATTTCTTCCCCACATTAGAATTAACCCCAGAAGTTTCAAAGTTTCCCCACATAAAAGCAGGAAAGACAGAGTCCAGAACAGCCAAAAGGCATCGTTGTCAGTGTCTTTATTTTAATGTCAGAGCAGGAACTTTAAACTCAGCTTTCTGCAACCCAATCCCAGTGCTTCCTTTATTTTTTGTATTTTTCATTCATTTTTTTCTTTCTTCTTCATTCCTAGTAAAAGTGTTAGCATTTTCAGGGAAAAAAATATTATCCCTCCTTAACAGCTTTTGTAGAAACAAAAAGGAAAAACTGCCAGGCATTTTGCTTGCTCCTACTACACCAAGCAAAACCAGGTGTGTGAAGAAACGTAATAATTTGCTTGACAAAAATAAATCTTTTTACAATAACTTGAGAATATTCATCTAGTCAGTTCTAAGGGGTGAGTGTAAGGATGCAAACCATTTTGTTGAATAAGATATTAAAATAAATCAACATACTATTAACAACTATTCCAAATATTCCAGATTAAATTGGAAGTGAAGAGATCAGGCTAACATTATTAGCCAAAGAATTTTCACCACTCATATGAATTTAAATTATTTAAGCCAGTTTCAACATTTGAAGAACTTTCCTGCTCTCAAGGGAGATATTAAACATATACGTCAGTAATTCACAGATTGCTGCTGCTGCTAGTCATCAGAATCTGGCTTTAATTCCATCCAGTTAAAATCTCTCTTCAAATTAACAGTGTTTAATTCACTAAAAACATATCAAAATCAAACAGGAACTAAATAAACTTACTAATGATAGACAATTTAAAAGGATACCTTTCCTTTAGGACCTGAGAAAGGGAGGTGCCTGATTACCCAAATTATCTGGAGAGTGACCTGTGAGCTAATGTACATGGTAGTAATGAGCACATAACTTTCAAATTACTTCCTGAACCATTTGCACACTGAGCTGACTGAACCTGGAGTCCAGAGAGCAAAGAATATGACACTATAGGGAAAAGGAATAGTCCTAGCAAAAGGAGGTTATAATAATCCTTTGGATGCAATTTACACGGGTGTGAGAGAAAAAACAATGGGTCATACTGTGGCAAAGAGTTCAGTAGTTTTCATTTCCCACCCTTCATACATTTTAGGACTACTGTAGGACTGCACTGTTCCCAGAAGAAACAGAGGATGAGGTAGTGGTCTTGACAATTCAGCCTGCCTTAGGCAGGGCTCTTGTTTGTAGTCTCTTCTTGAATGACAGTGTGGTTTCAGAACGGCCAGCAGATGTTAGATTGTTAATTTGTCCTTTCGTTCTCCCCAGCTATTAATCAGATAGGCATGGGCTTGCTCTTCTGTTCCCTCTGAAATTCTCCTGTACCATTCTTCCCTAAACCTGGCTATCAAAGATAGCTTTCAGAGCAGCTGCCAGCCATCCAAGGGATTCGAAAATCACTTAAGTGCCGCATGCCTGCTTGAGGAAAGAGGGGCTTTATACTCAAGATCTGACACATTCTCTGCAGATACTGAAGCTGACCACACTACGAATTGCCAAAGAGATTTCAAAGAACGCAAAGTGGTCCCATTGCTATGTAAGAATTCATTTACAGTTGTATTTATTGAACTGCAGGATAAGTAATTCCTTTTTGATTTCTTTCCTGAAGTGAGACCAAGCCAGCTGGCCTTTAGCTGGTCTGACAACCTTTACTTTACATAGACTGTCAGATGCACATGTTAAAAACTCACAGTGATTACTCTGGTCCCCCAAAAAGTTTTGGTTCTTTTCCTAGAAATTTCTGTTCTACAGATGAATCTGGAACTGACTGTCATATTAGGTAAATAATGCTGTCTCCAGAAGTCTTCTAAACCTGCGTGTTGTTAGACACTTCAATTTAATGGATTTAACCCAATTTTTGTAAGAGAACTAATAAAGTGGCTTAATTACACTTCTGTTTGTGTTAAAAAATTCCTATAGCTGTTTCACTGAGAAGGTCTTCAATCTTCCTTCTTTGAAGAAAGGACTTAAAATTTGGCAGGATCCTTTTCACTGTCACTATGCAGTCTCACCCGGGGCAGACAAGCTCCAAACTTCTGAGAAAAATCAGGAGTTTGCACGTGCTTGATGAAAGCTTGCTAGAGGGTATCAAGCAACATTCTTACAGAGCCTGTTTTCACATTTTGTGTTGCAGACTGAACAGAGCTTTTCCTTGCAACAGCTCCTCATGGCTGCCAGAAACAATTATGGCACTGGGCACTGGCACAGAAAAGAGGCAAACAGTCTTCCTGTGTTCTCAATGTACTTGTTATACACAGAGCTCAGAGAAAGAATCACTTGGGCTGGAAGACACAGTGCCTATAAAAAAAGTGAGTGAAAAGTGTACGGGGAGACTTGACAGGAGAAAAGTAGAAGGGGCAAACTGCTGGGAAAAGTGTGAAAAATATTAATTAGTACTACTCATTCCAACTTAATACTTCTAAGTACAACTACTTCCCACAAGAACCTGGAACAGGACACACAGTTCTCAATTTTTAAGATTCCTCTGCTGTAGGTATCCTGTTGGGAAAGTCACTTATGAACTGCATGAGTCTTCTCCATGCTGTGGTCAACCCACAAAGGAGATGACAGCTTACAGCTGCTGCCAAATACTTCACTTGAAGACATGCAAAAGTCTCTGCTACAGGTCAGTAAAATCTCTATTTAACACCAAGATTGCAGCCTGTGTAGCTCCACGTAAGAACAATTCTGTTTTTCAGGAAGGTCTTATTTCCTTTACTGCATTCTACCTTGTCAGATAGCATGGTACATTAAAATCTAGATAAAATATGACACTGCTTCAAAGTCTTATTCAAAGTTTAAAACATATCAACATTAAGTTCACCTGTACAATCTTCAATTGCTTCCTCTGTGAATATGATTCTATTTTTTTTCTTTTTTTACTTATATTTGGGATCCCTGCTTCGTTCAATAGGCAGGAACTATACTGCTTAGGGAACAATTAAGGCTTAAGCTTTGAATAAGGACATTGTCATTAGACTTCTGCCTTGTTTGCTCCAAAAGGCAGACAGTACCCTGGAATGAAGCAAAATCAAAGATTGGTCTTCTCTTCTGAATGTGAATTTAAAAGTCTCTGTTGAGCTGAACAGGAGGAGATCCTGAGGGAATGAACAGTACTATGGCCCTTGAGGGAGCAGACTATGTCAAGAGAAATGTGAGGGAAGAGAAAACAAGGTCTCACTAATGCAATGGAAGACTGCTCTATTGGAACTGTGTTCTGCCTCTGACGTCTGCCAGAAGACCTGAATTCTTACAATGGTGACATAAGTCAAGAAGATCTCTGTTTTTCACACTTCAAGCTCTATAAGCACCTCAAAACCATATGAGCAATCAGGCCTAAAGTCTCCTAGATTCTGAAAAATAGGCATTTTAGACGAAACAGGATTTGGTCTCAGAGTTTCAAGTACACTGCTATTTCTGTGGGGGCATAGAAAGGAGTTCATTTCACAAAATAAATTACTTCTTGCTTGCAAGAAACTCACTTAATATAGCCAGCAATTGCATAGAAAATCCCGCGTGGAAATTAGTTACTCAAAGCAGGGTTTGGCTAGAGGTCACAAACAAAGCAAGAGGGGAAAACATTGATTAAGCAACCACAAAGCTATGCTGTGTTGTCAGCTCAACAGAGGTATATTTAACTGGAGCAACACAGCACCATATACGGATAGACAGGCTTGCCTGAACGTCGGACACTGTGGCCTCTGGGACAAAACACCCTTCTGCCCAATAGGGCCACTAAGATAAAACATTCCTTAATGAATGAAAATAAGGTTACTGTCCAGAATTTGCTGATATTCCTGTAAGTAACAGGTGCATGCTAGGAACCAGAATGTAGGGCTACAGGAACCCAAAAGGACTAAAGCATCCCCAACTTCCGTGTCAGTTCAGAAGTAGCCAAGAGTTTTTGCTTTGCTGTCCATTTAGTTGGGAAGCAGAAGAATCCTTGAGTCTTTGCCCTCCCCTATAATCTGTTGCACCAGAACATAAAACCACGACATGTTTTACCTACACCTTAAATAACTTTGGAGATACAGAATGGATTCTGATCCTGTCTCTTTTGGAGAGTTGCAATTTTGTGTCATTTCCTCACAGGACTTCACTCGAAAAGCACAACCAGCAACTGATTTAGTAGTCTATGTGACTCAGACAGAAGAAAATATTGCAAAGAGTCCTGAATTCCCAGAATATTAAACTTATGAAGGACTGTCTTCATGTCTTGAGGATCAGATTCTTAAGGTCCAGTCTGCGTAAATGTTGCTTACATGGCTCTTGGCTCAACAGAGGGACCACAAACATTGTATACTATGGAGCCACTCAACATAATCTGAAGAGAACATTTCCTTCTGTGTAGCTGCAAAATACCATAAATAGGCATTCCCTCTGCTTCCTTACAAAGAACAAAATCTCAGACTTGGCTCAGTAAGACATCTGCTTCACTAGGGGGAGAGAATCCCCTTAATGTCTTTCCTACAACTATGGCTATGTAATAGAATCAATATTTTTAAAAAAACAAGCAGTCTACATTGTGCTCATTTTCTCTGACTTCATTATCTGTAAAAAAAGATTACAACACTATGCTGTAGTAAATTTCACTCCCTATATGCCCTCAAAGAAAAGTTAATGCACAGCAAGGAAGGGGACAGAATAACACGCAAACCAAAGGGCTGTTATAACCACTCTCTGTTCTACTTGCCCCAAGCACTTTATGGCTTGGAAGCTAAGAACGTTTTTTCCTTCTCTGTCATGTGGCTATTCACTTGAACAGATTAATTTGTCATGAATGTTTTTTAGGTATATGCATTTTAATAAAAAGGGATATACATGCACGGTTCACTCTGATACTGAGACAATTTATGCCTGCTGCAACTGATAAGAGTGGAGATTGAGTGCCCACAGCTATTCAAAGTACAGTGTCACCTGTTCTTTCTCCCTTATTGTCTCTAAATTGCTATAAAAATTAATAATTCACATGTCAAAATAACACTCCCATAATGAACCTGTAACATGCAATCTAGTCCCAGGTAAAATGTTCCTTTGTTTTTTAATAGAGAAAACATTTTCATCAATTTTATTTTTCTCTTCTTTCAGACAACAGTTGAAAATAATTAGCATGTAAGACATTTCTTATTCTTCATTCTTTATGTGCATACACCATGGACACAGTGAAGACATTACACAGTATTGGTCCCAGTACAGACCCTTGAGGGACACCACTCATGGCTGGTTTCCATTTGGACACTGAGCCATTGACTGTAACTCTTATCTGTCTAATAGTCCTTCCATCAAATCAATTTAGAGGCAAGAATGTTGTGGGAGACCATGTCAAAGGCCTTGCAGAAGTCCAGATAGATGACATTGATAGCTCTTCTCTTGTTCACTGATGCAGTTAATCCACCCTTGAAGGCTGGAGGATCAGTCATGCACAATTGGCCCTTGGTGAATATCTGCCCTTGGGGAAGCCATGCTGGCCCATCCCTAATCTGATTTCTGTAAAATATTGCACACCTTGTTGATGTTTTACTTAAGGATATGCTTCCATCACATTAATTTAACAAAACTCATGGTACTCAAGTGTGTGATACCATTTTCTAACATAAGACTTTGAGGAAATCTGGCTTTTAAGCAGAAAAATGTTCCAGCCACAAAGTTTATGCTATCCAATTATTCATTCTGAATAATCTGGATAACTACAAAGGATTCACTGGTTTTCAGCACACATCCTTTAATCATAATCTTTGGTAGCCAGTGAGGGGTGACTAGCATTTTGGAAATGCTGACAAAGCTACAAGAATGATCTTTTATTTTGGAAATTGAGTCCTTGCACATATTGCAATTGAGAAGCTTGTGATGCTTTTACAGGACTGTTACTCCAGCTATGCCAGTGACTGACTAGATTCTGCTTGTGGTTGTGATTTCATTAAATCAGGGTAACAACTCTGAGAATAAATTTCTATTAGAAAACATGAATACGAGTAGAAAAATCTAGACAAAACCTTTGTATCACAGTAAGATGCAAAAATTTTGACAAACCACTGTTCAATGAGTAACCATGACCTAAATTCCTCTAGTTGAATGCTTTCTGCAATCCAAGCAAAGAAGAATTTAAGCAGTATGAAATATACCCTTTTTCAAACCCATTGGCTTCCTAGGACTTCATTGTCTTATCCAGAAAGTTTTGTACCCTCTTGAAATTGCTTTAATGAATAATGTGTGTCTGGTACCCTCAGTAAACTGGTTCTGCTGCCATTTCCACTGCTCCTGTTTTTTCCATCATGTGTAACAGAATAAGCACTGCTTGTTCTCAGTGCTGTGCTACTTTTTCTGGTTTTCAACCAGATCCAAATACTCATTGCAGGTCTTTATTGTCTCTGATTCACCGTATTGTCATATTTCTTGTGTAGTTTCCTCATCTTACTTAGGTATTTAACTATTTCACTAGCATCTCCATACCCTCGCGTGCCATTTCTTTCTCCATGAACGTTTAGAGAAATGAACACTACAACTGTTCATTAAAGATATTTAATAACTATAACTGTGTTTTGGCTCACTTAAACTTTATCTATTTTTAAGTAAGCTTAGCTTTTAAGTAAGCATAGTTCTTCTACAACATGGCTGACTGTAATCTTCAAGTAAAATTCAGTTTCACTAATGAATAATCACCCATAAGTAATCAGGAGTTTTGTTGCTGCTCCTGTTAGATGCTTCAATTCAATTATTTATTCCTGAACAAAAGTTTTCTCTGAAAGTTGGCTTATATCTTAATAACTTTAGCTCTTGTCCTCCCTTCCTCTTTTCTGCCATCATCAGTCATCTCCCAAACATAAAACAACATCAGGAAAGGCAAAGGAAAGCCAAGTGGGGTGTGGGATAGTGCAGTAAACTGAACAGAGCAGAAAGAGAAGAGAAACAACAGACTGAAGGATTTGGGGAAAAAATTGAGAAGGGGACAGACACCAAAGGAAGGCAGGGTTGAATCTGTGTGAAAAAGAGAGCTGAGCATGGAAGAAGAAAAGAAGGCAAAGGAAAGAAACACTTGGGGAAAACACTATAGCCATAGATAGCATAAAGATTAGACAATAAGAAAGAACAGGCAGAGAAGAGACAGAAAACAAAGAAGATTAATCAAGACCAAAAAAAAAGGCCCTGGGGAGATGATCTGTATCAGAAATAAGGGGTGTTTTTAACCAAAATTGGAGATGCATGGTATAATGGGGAACGCTGCAGACCAGAGTAGGACAATAAACAGAATAAATATTTTAAAATAAATGAGCACAGAGTGACCAGAGCAGTTGTGCTGCTGCACATTCTAAACAGGAAAGAGGTAAGTTATGAACATTAATCCGGTGTTTCTCTACAATTTAAGTGGAAAGCAGGATGCTAAAAGGCTTCAGTATAAAACTAAGATGTGATATTACAGTGGGGTTTTTCTGCTATATGCACTTTGATACCTCTATGAGCTGCAGTATATTGAATAAGGATAATTAAATTAGCAGAGCTTTGCTGTCATCACACAATGATATATCGTAACAGTAAATGTAAATTTTACATTTGGGTATATTGCTCTTGAATGCTTATTTCAGCCTTTTGCCAAGCTGTAGTCTGCCCCATTCTTGCTCAACATTCTAAATATTTTTAATGGAAATGGAATACACATCAAAAGATGTGATATTATTGTTTTATGAGGCACTGGTTAGACCTCATGCTTAGTTGGGCTCATTTTGCTACAAAAAGGCTATTATTGTACAACATAATGGAGTACATGGGATAAGTTCAGCTTTTGAGATAATTTCTTATGAGAAATTGCATGTTGGCAGATGCACTGATTTCAAGTGAGGCACCCCATCTGCATCTGAAGGTACAGTATTCTCCAACAAAATGAAAAGTGCAAAGTAACCAAATAAAATCCTTTGAAATGAGACTCTCCAATTGACAAAATATACCTGGTTCTTAGGGTGCTTTCAATGCACAGTGCTTGGTTATTACCATCATGCTCATCTTGCCTCAGGGAAAAAGACAGAGTGACTGGACAGAGGGCACTTGGCAGATGCAAAGCCTGAAATAATACCATGGATTGGTAACATCAGCTTTGTTGAAGTTGATATTAAAACTCTAACGAGCTCCAACTGTCCTGGGGCTTAAGCACAATTTTACTGTCAGTTTGTCTATTAACTTACCAATCTAAAATGACAGTGGCTTAGTTCTTTTAGGGACAGGTGCTAGCTTCCACTTGTAGCATCCTCTTTAAAGATTGTTTTGAAAGGACAACCAGCCCCTCTAGACAAGTGGCTGTGCTGGGGAAAAGGAATCTCTAGTGCCAGTCCTTTTTTCTGGGTGGACATGGCACAAAAGTTGGGCTTTAAGCACGGTTATGTATCTGACCAATAGATAACATTTGCTTGTGAGGGCAGTGCATGCCCTTACAGGCATTTCCTAGCTCCTCCTTGGCAAATGCAGCAGGCCAGATGGAACTGTTCCTTGGGCTGCCAGTTGGACCACCCTGGTTTGTACCAAACAGGATTTTAAAAAACCCAAGGGGATGGAAAAAGTCTGAAAATTAGCAACTAAAAATAAACAGGAAATGAAGGCAGAACTGGTTCACATGAAGTGCCATAAGTAAATGAAACAGAATTGTCCAGTTGGAATTATCAAAATCATGAATTTAAGTAAAAACACTGTCAATAGTGAAAATAATGCCAGGGCAGAAGGGAAAGGAAGAGCTATACTTAAACAAAAAAACTTAAACAACCAGAGCTACAACAATGCTATCACTAGAACCCCACTGGATATCTTCAGTGTGAGGTAAAGGAATGTGTGCAGAAGTATGGGATTTTGAAGGTCTGAAACATTTTAACTTTAGCAAGTTTCCTGTAACCTCCTTTGGAATTCCTTATTTGTCACAGCAGCTATGGTCTGTTGCTTGAATTTTTTTTTCCCTTTAAGTAATTGCTTTGAAATATTAAGGCTCAGGCCAAGTACATAATGGAAGTTTGTACTCTATGATTTGAAAGCACGAGCAATTAAATAGGAGGAAGTTTCTGCATAATAACAACAAGAATACTTCACTAGTTACCCAGGGTCAATTAAGATTTATTGCAGATTTTTTTCCAGATGAAGGTAAGACATTGTCAGTCTGTGAGGACACATTATTTTCAAAAGACATTATTTAATGGAAATACAATGCCAAAGAGAAATAGCACCACCTACAATTTGACAGTAATTGTTTAAAGCTGAACAAGTCAGGACCTCTCTAAAAATACAAGGCACAATCCTCTATTGCCAAGATAAAAACTGTATTATCTACACATGACCTTTTCCTTCTGTAAGTTCTGGTCCTGCAAAGGGCTGTGAAATTGCTTTCTGACTATCCTATTTAACACTCACACCAACAAAATGTAACACAGAAAGTAAAGCATAAACAGATATTATTTACACAATGTACCATGTATGCTAACATTGAGATACTGAGTAAAATGCTTCAATATGGAAATCCTTTAGGTATTTCAATCATCTGAGACTTTGAGACACTGGAGGCTGTGCTTTATAATTTTGGAGTTTTACACAAATGAGGGAACTGAAGCACTTTCATCATCTAAACAGTTCCCAAGAAATTTAAACACAGTGAAGCACAATCAAGCCTTATCAGATAGCTTATTAAGTAGGACTTGCTAGGATACTTGAACTGTTAACCAAAACAACATAAGCAGCCTGTGTTTGTGCAGCACACCAGAAGCCTTGAAAAAAAAGTCTTGCTCTTCTGCAAGGTGAATTCCACTGAATAACACTTGGTTCTGGGCAGAGACAGGGAGCTGGGGAGGAAAACAACAACAACAACAACAAAACAACAACAAAAGAGATACTCCTTTCCTGTGGGACATATGGAATGTGAAGCATCCAGGACAGCAAACTGAAGAAGTAACACTTCAGAGTTCTTTGTGTTTGGTGAACTATCCCTACAGTTAAGACCAGTAACACAGTCAGAATCTTAGGCTTTTCCATGCCATCTCTAAGTCAGCTTTTTTTGAGGCAGCTGTCTCTGAAGTGTCACCAAAGGAAGGGTCTCTCAGTGGTTGTGCTTGTCTACCAAATCTCTAAAGTTAACAGGAAACAGGACCAGGCTTCCTTAATTTTTTTTAAAGTCCTGTTGCTACAAGTATAATCTGAAAAGGACACTACATTTTTATGGTTCACTCTGCCTTATGAGCACCAACCGTATTTCTGTATTTGGAATTCAAAGTAATGGGCAGAAGACTAATTCAATACAAGAGAGGTTGGCTAACAAAGAGGACATCATAAGACCATTTAAGAGGGTGGAAGGAAATTGCATCCTGCTTTAGTTGGCAGGCCACCTTCCTTTCTTGTGCTACCCAAGTGACACTACACTTTAATATTCTAAAGCAATAATGCACAAGATGGAACACAAGGCATTTTGCTGCTGTTCTGTGGCTATGACTTTTTGCCTCTCAAAGAAAACAACACAGAAGGGTCTTTACAGAAAGTCCCTGGGGCATATTTGTAGTTAGGAATTATTCTAACTGAGATCAACAGAGATGTGACAGTTTCAAACAGCTCATGAACCTCCTCTTCTCTTTTACAATTGGGACTTGAACGTGGCCATAAAAGGATCACAGAAAGTCCCATCACAGAATTTCCATGCCTCAGACATCAAGGACAAAAATCTGACTCTGCTACAGATTTTAATGAACCTTAGCTAATTTTTATTTCTGTAATACTTACAGCATGGATACTTCAAAAGATTAAAATTGGTCAAATTTTCTGTAACTTAGAAATTTTCAGTCTTTTAGAGAGTAATGGCCTATGTTTTCCTATCACAAATTTAAAATTTATATTAAGATCTAAGCAACTAATAAGTAAATGAATCGACCTATTAATTTAACATTTTCCTTTTTTTTTAAAGTAAGATGCAATCTTTACTAATTTACTTAGAACTATTCATAAGACAAAACCAGGAAATCATCATTTAGAATATTGTCTATAGCTCAGAGTTCACACCAGAGTTCAACAATTCTCAATTACTGCCCAGAGATGTTTAATTTAATAATACAAGGAAGCATGCATTTTCTCCAAATACAATATCCTAATAAATGTTCCTTCTATAATCTCCATATTTCCTCAGTTTACTTAAAATTTACTTTAATGTTACTCTATAGACTACTGTAGTATGAATTATATGACAAAACGAAATTCAGATTGCCTCTATGCCAAGCAACATACAAATACATTTAAAATACACATGGAAAATTAATTTCAAACAGGCTTAAAACAAGACTTGAATTATATTGAACTAACTTACATAATAAGGGTCCTTAAAATAATTGTGTTCAGCTTTCTGTTTCATTATGTGTCTCATTCCAGTACCATCACTGTAGTTTAAGTGAATTTCCAAAAGCCAGGTGACTCAGACCCTGTTTTACCCATGACACCATGTGAAAACAAAACTAATTGTGATGTACATTGTGTCAAAACCTCAATATAGGTCCTGCAGATAGTGTTCTATAGTAATACTCATATTTTTTAGTGTCAACTAAAGTGTTTAGTGAAAACTAATTACCCATTCTCAGTATGAAACACCGATGGAGTTGGCGGTAGAATCACACTTGGGTGGCAGCACTCCTCACCATCTCAGCCAAAATTCACACAGCCAAGGGTGTTGGCTACCTGTAAAACAGTGATATCACCATTTCCAATTGTCTCCTTTCTGCAGATATGTAAACAAATCAGAGCATCACTCAATACGACTCACTCTACAGCTATGTTTCCACAAACAAAGCAAATACAAGAAGTTCCAATGCCACAGTATTTTACACTTTGTTTTGAAAATGTAAAACTGTAACTGTGAAAAAGAATAAATCTTTTTTATTTATTTGAACTGGAATATTTGAGTATTCATGTTTTTCTGACATATTGATGCAACAGATCCTCATTTCTTTTCCATCAGGACAATAATAAGTATTCCACAATGTTTATAAATATGCAGACTCATAAAGCATTAAACCTGTATAACAGAGCACAAGTTCTCTCAATTTTTGTTGCTTTATATTAAAATAGTTACTCACAGCCCTTGATACCAATGAAAAATGCATCTTTATCACATATAATAATTTAATAGCACAAACTGCAGTGATAAAATTCTTTTCTTTTTTGTGGACTGCCATACACAATGACTGTATCTTATATGCCAAATAAAGCAATGAAATAATATTGTCATTTAAACACTATAGAAGTTACAGCACAGCCTGGCTAAATAATTTTCTGGGAAGAGCTTAGGTTTGGGAGTGGAAGAAAAATTTCCTATTATAAACAGTATTTAGCACTTAAGAAGAGCTTTGCATTTCCACAAAACTCTTCAAAAAAGTGTGTAAGGATTGTGAGCATTGTACAAGTAAGGTCACTGAAATGGCCCTCTGTCTAAGAAAGATTTAAAAATAAATGTTTTCTCAAATAAGAATCAGAATGCATTTCAATGGTTTCTGTTTCAGAGCTAACCAGAAACCATGGCTTCCTCAATTACTCAAAAGTTAAGTGGTACATGAAACAATTTGATTGTTCTATCAATGCATGGCTGAAAATTTTCCATATTCATGTAACATTAGTGAGTATAAAAATAAACAAACATATGTAAGTAAACAAATACTGTATACATAGCTAGGTAACATCTTTGCACTCATAAGAAATAAGTATCAGCTGAAGGCCAGGTCCTGGAGAGAAGAATCTATGCAGTAAGGGGAGGATCAAGAGAGAACAAGGGATAATGACTTTAAACTGACAGAGGACAGGTTTAGGTTGGGTATTAGGAAGAAACTCTTCTCTGTGAGGGTGGTGAGGCCCTGGCACAGGCTGCCCAGAGCAGCTGTGGATGCCCCATCCCTGGAAGTGTTCAAGGCCAGGCTGGATGAGGCTCTGAGCGACCTGGTCTAGTGGTAGGTGTCCCCGCCACTGTGGGAACTGGATGATCTTCAAAGTCCCTTCCAATCCAAATCAATCCATGATTCTATGATATGAAATTCAGGGGAACCTGTTGAATGGGTTCTGAATCAAGTCACAAGGGAGAGGATAAAAAGTATCTGAAAGAACCTTGATTTCATTGCTCACTTTTCATTTTCTATTTTGTCAATTGATGCCTGCTTTGAAAAAGGACATTAAAAAAATCATAATTAACCCATTTTAATGTTTTATCTTTTCAGAATTGTCTCATCCTACTGGCTGTAGGTAGGTGGATATCAAGATACAGTGTGGAATTCTATTCCAGAAATCTCTAAATTAAGGATCAGTAATAAAGAAGAGAAGCACAGGGCTTTATCCCCATCAAATTATTTTTCTAGAGGTGTTCTATTTATGTTGTATATGACTCCCTCCTTGTAGGAAAACAGAAAGATAAATAACTCATAAATAACCATGTTATCTCCTTGAAATTAGACTTTTATTATCATGTTAAAAATTAGTATTAAAATTTAAAACTGTCTCCTATCCAAAAATACTGGAAAATTTAGAATTAT
The DNA here is from genome assembly GCA_013398175.1 of Climacteris rufus. NCBI lineage: Eukaryota > Metazoa > Chordata > Aves > Passeriformes > Climacteridae > Climacteris > Climacteris rufus. Next base: position 176,090 of record VZRZ01007137.1, on the reverse strand, counting down.
TACCTGTCCACTCAGCTCTGTCAAAACAGTTTCACTCTGCAGACTTCCAGACTAGTTCACTGATTTCTTGGTACAACAGCACTCTCAGGGAACATACAGCTGTCACTTAGAAGTGTTTCCCAAAGTTTTGTCTACACAGATTACCTACTCCTGAGACATGCAAGTGCCCTTGGTGTTAAAGTTCAAACCCTGTGGAAAGCCATGCTTGGTGGAGCGATACACAAGCCTCCCAGAAGAACTGAACGTTTGGTGTGAGGTTCTATAACAAAAAACACAGGTCCAGAGAGAACAACCCACATAGTCCCTCTGCTCCTTCAAGCTGCCAGAGGCACAAGATTTGAATGTCCTCAGAGCCTTCCTTCCTTACATATATTCAGATAAGTTTATCATAAACAGCTCCACAAAAGTACAGTGCTAACATCTCAGACTCTATGCTAGGAAAAAGATTGACTGCTGGAACAAAGAATTCCCTCGTGAACATCCAAATGACCCTTGAATTTCCAAAAAATATTGAGTGGCAGTAGAAACTCATTTGACTCCCACTTATACTTGACTGACCTGCCAGCAAAATTCAACAACTCATCCCTGACAAACACACTGTCCTGCAAACAATGTATTTCTGTACTAAAAATCATTAAGTATCATTATTCCACTGGATGGGTCTCAAAAAATTGACCCATTGTGAAAGTGAACACTTACTATCTGAGTGGTGACCTATACCTACTAGTCCTGTCCCAAGCACAGAAAGTAGTCTGTAACTTTGTATCATCCCTGAAATGCTGTGATTCTGTTCTAAATAATCATTGAGGCTCTACTCTAAAAAATCACATGGGGAGTAGTAAAAGTTAAAAAGCTGTAATAGTGACCACTTAAAATCATGTTTTTTGCCAGAATTAGAACTGAATTTCTGCAGTAAGGGTTAAGTGCAGTCTGTTTACCTCATTCAGACAACATCTAGTCTGCAGTGATCATTCCTTGGGAAATTAGGGATTCCCTGACATCTGTAACAAATTACATGGAGCAGTACAGCTCATCCTTAAAGTTCATTTGATAGTGATTGTAATACATGCCTTAAGGTAAGGATAGAGTGCTTAACTCAATCACTTGATTATATGCAGAATTTCAAATGCTGCAGCAGCCAGGCTGCGTATAGAAGTTCTGGAATCGAGGACAACTCACCTGGAAATCAAGGCCATTATTGTTCGTATCCTACCACAGGCAGAACACATTCATAGGGAGATCACCACTATCTAACAGGGAAAGAAACATGCAATAGGCTAGAAGAAGTTTTCTATTAGAGCTGTCCAGGAACAGATGGTTCCAGCATCTGTTATTGTGTCTCCTTATCCTGGGTAATTTATTTATTTTTTAAAATATGGTTCAGCCTTAAGTTCAGTCAAAGTTCATCTGGCATCCACATCAGTTTACATCTTTATCCAAGGATCTTCTTTGTTCATGCATCTTGCAGTCAAATGAAAAAAATGATTCACACATTGCCACCTGTGTGTGAACCTACCACCTACTTAGATTTATTTCTCACTGAAGTTAATAGACTCTTCATCTCCAGGTTCAGAAGAATTTACACAGTCCAATCTATCTTTGAAGACCACATTCCTGGCAAAACAGTGCCAGCCTGCAGAACCAGGGAGTCCCAAAACCTGAAGGTTTGACAGTACTTATGGTACTGGATAGACAGATCTTTCTGAAAGCTGCATCACACAGAAGAAGTGGACACATGCTGATCGAGAAAAATACGTAACAATGGTTGCTGGCTCCACTGTCATTTTCCACCTGTGTGAGACAAGTTTATTTACTGTTTGTAACGTAGCCTCAAGTAGCACAGTTAATGTGCCCTATATGCAGCAATGGTGCCTTAGCATGTATTATAAGAAAGCTACTGTGAAGAAGTTCCCCAGGCTTCCACATCAAATAGGAATTGACTCACACTGAGGTATGTAATGCAGTGAAATGCACGTGCACTGCATCAACCCAGGGAAAACCTGTGGGATCCTCTGACATCCCAGTCATTCAGTAGTTCCGAGCAGAGCTTCCTGACGGTTACTTTTAACCCTGCCAAGGTACAACTTTCATCCCCACACTCAGCAGGCAACAAAGAATACTAGGCACAAATATTTAAATCCATTATTTAGTTCTGGCATGCGCAACATCACTTATTCAGAAAGACCTTTATTTCTTTCATAGGTATTACAAGCATTTCAGAGTTCCCTTTTGACATCTTATGCAAATTGTTCCTACAGCAAGTTATGGATACTTCCAACACTGGAGCAAGGCACAGCACACACGTGGCTTGTAAACTGCAGTATGAAGTGGAATTACTACAGTCCCTGGTAGGAAAGACAGATTTTTCCCACAGCAGCTTCCTTTGTCTCTTTGTAACCCACATAAATAGAGAGCTGCTGTTGAGGTGAATTACTGCAGGTAGTGAAAGTATGCAGACTATAGGCAAGAGGGCCTCTTGAGTCTTCATTCCCCCACAAACTGCTTTGCTTTATCTGCCTTCTAGTTAGACCAGCCCTCACTGCAAAACTGAACACACGTAATTGCAGGTTTGTGTTAGCAGCTGACATGATGTGCTAAAACAATCTGCAGTTCTTAATCCCTGACGAGCCAATCAAGTGGAGTTAACATCAGTCCAATGCTGCTTTTGTACACAGGCAGGAATCAGGGTTTTTGAAGTCTTGTGCCGAGAGGAGATGCATTAGTTTACAGACTCAAATGGTCCAGGTGGCTTCAGCTGGTTTAGAAGATTTCTAAGAGCCATGGGGAAATCTGCGGTAAAGACATATCCTAAAAACCTGTCTGTGACTGTCTGGGCACCTATTTTCCCATAAAATCCACCCTAACAAGTCCTGTTCATTCATGTTATACCAGCTTTCACACCTTGTATTTGTGGTATGCAAAGACAAGCAACATGTTATTCTCAACGAAATGAATTGATGTGGACTATAGTATAGGGTGGGTAGAACCAACCAGAAATGTTTTGACCAACTGAAAAAATTCAGTTACATCACAAACAGAAATATAAGCAAAAATATAATGGTTTTATAAACTTCTGACTAACCACAAGATCCTTTAATGAAACCACTCCAGCAGTTTTCCTTCTTCATTACCAGAGGAGTTGCTACAATGAGTGGACTTGTGGAGTTCACAGCTGTGGGGAACTCCTGCCATAAAGACTGTCCCAGAGTCAGAGTTTCCTGATATTTCAGTTCTCTGCCCTGAAGCCACAGGAACCCCAGCCCCAGTGAAGCAGCCAAGAGCCAGAAAAAACTCTCAGCTTCATTTCTAATGGGACTCTCAGGACAGTTGGGCTTTCACCCAAAAAAAGCCAGAAGCACAGCAGCCCAGACTGCCAAACCTTGAGATTCCTGCCCAAGTCCTCATTCCAAATTTCCAGATTTCTGTGTCTCTGTCCATCTAGCTGACAGAAAACAGGGAGATGGGAACTTTAAGTTTCAGGAGCCACAACTGAGGCAGAAGCCTCAGAGCTTGGACTCTCAAGCTTGGCCTTGTTTCAAAGTAATTTAAATTAACTATGTGACCTTTAGAAAGATTTTTCTGCTTTCCTTTCTAAAGGAAACACACAAAATTCCAAATTAAAGGCTTTTTTTTTTTTTTTCCAGAATTGAATCAAGTGTATCTCACTGGTCTACGATTCAGAGTGACCCCAAGAAGAACACAGAATTTTGAAATACCTCAAGTTGAAAGGGACCCATAGGAATCATTGAGCCCAATTCCCTCTTCCTCACAGAACTACTAAAACTAAGAAACAAAACAGAATCAATGGCTTCACAACACATCCTACAGTTTATGGAAGAGTCACTAATAACAAGTATAATGTTACAATGGGCTCAGTGAAAAGTGTAATGGTGGTGAGATATGGAGAGATTTCACTCTCATTTCCTCTGACAAGTAAGTGGCTCAGAAAGAAAAAAGCATTTTTCTCTCTACAAAATAAATGGTAAGAGAAGTGTGTTTCAGAAGTTCAACTCAAATGCCAGCTAAAACAAGAGCAGAGTCACTCTCCCAAGAGATGAAGTCCACTAGCTTCACCCAGTTGAGTGTCATTGATACAGAGGGGTGATGTTCCTCTACTAGTGTCTCAAATACCATAATTTCTCAGATGCAGACCAAGGGGAGTGATAGTTTGTCTCCTAGCCTGCTTCAACATTTGTCCTCATGGCAGACCAGGTATTTGCCATCTGTGTGGAAGCCTGGAATTTTGCCCTGATATCACTGCTGAGAAGACACATCTCACATTACATGGGCTTAGCTTTTCACAAGTGAGGTGACCACATGTAAAATTCTCCTGTGAATCACAAGAACATGTAAAGCTGTGCCATCAGACAACATCTGTTGGTAGTTTAGGAATAATTTGATGTTACTGTTTGTTTCCATCAAACCTGGTGCCATGAAGTCACTTTGCCCAGCTTCTGCTTCTATCTGCAAACTCCTCTGATAACTGATTCCCAAAACTGACACTGGCTGCTATACATAGCTACACATTTCCTCTTCTGTTCAAACTGCTGGGGAATTCATGGACTTAGAGTCATAGAGTCACTAATGTTGGAAAAGACATCCAAGATCATGGAGTCCAACCTTTGGCTGAACACGACTATGCCATCTAAACCATGGCCCTAAGTGCCACATCAAGTAACTTCTTGAACACTTCCAGGGACAGTGAATTCCACCCCTCCCTGAGCAGCCCGTTGCAATGCTTAACCATCCTTTCAGTGAAAAAATTCTTGCTGATGTCCAACCTGAACCTCTACTGGCTCATTTGAGATTATGTCCGCTTACCCTGTCACCTGTTACATGGCAGAAGAGACCAACAGCCACCTTGCCAAAACCTACTTTCAGGCAGCTGTAGAGAGTGATCAGGGCTCCCCTGAGCCTACTCCTCTTCAGGCTGAACACCCCCAGCTCCCTCAGCTGATTCTCATAGGACTCACTCTCTACACCCTTCCCCAATTTTGCTGCCCTTCTCTGGACTCGCTCCAGCCCCTCAATGGCCTTTTTGTAGTGAGGGGCCCAGAACTGAATGCAGTACTTGAGGTGTGGCCTCAGCAGTGCCCAGTACAGGGGGACAATCCCTGCCCTGGTCTTGCTGGCCACACTATGCCTGATCCAGTCCAGGTGCCCTTGGCCTTCCTGCCCACCTGGGCACAGCTGGCCCAAGCTCAGCTGCTGCCACCAGCACCCCCAGGTCCTTTTCTGCTGGGCCACCTTCCAGCCACTCCGCCCCCGCAATGCACAGGGTTGTCGTGAGCCAAGTGCAGGACCCAGCACTTGGCCTTGTTGAACCTCATACAACTGGCCTCAGTCCATCAATCCAGCCTGTCCAGACCCCTCTGCAGAGCCTTCCTGCCCTCCAACAGAACAATGCTCCTGTCCAGCTTGGTGTTGTCTGTGCATTACTGAGGGTGCACTCAACCCCCTCATGCAGATTATTAATAAAGATATCAAACAAGTCTTCAAACCTTAAAGCAAGTTTCTTGGTGCAGCTAAATTCCCTTGCAAAATACGTACAGCATAAAACAATCTGAGAAACAGTAAGTTCAAGTGCATGCCACAATCAGCCTCACACTCTTGCAAGGGCATTCTGACACATTTAATCCACACAATACAGGTACCCATGATATACCTCATTATATACATAACAATACAGATAATTAAAGTAATGGCATACCTAGCACAGTCTGCTTATCTCCCAGGCAAAACTAGAAGAAAACCTAGCTACATTTGAACACTGTGGCAGCAACAGCTTTCTTTTTTAAAACTTTCTAACCCTTTCACATGTCATTGCACTGTAACCCAAAGATTCTCATCTATATCCTACAAAGATTCTTGTCTACATCTAAACAAACAACAGAATTTATCCAGATCACTTATGGCATCACCATGTTTAATTATTTCTGGTAATGAGCTTCATGTGACAGAATCCAGGTTGCCTTAAAAAAACTGACATGTTTATTATCCATATTTCCTATGTATATGTTTTTACTTCATAAGTGTTCCCTTATCTTTGTTTATCAGAGGCTGGAAGTCACCTGAAGTTGACACTCTGAACTGGCATATACTAATACTGACCTTAAAATTGTATTATTAAAAACGTTTTTAAATAAAATCCTGTATCAACAACTTTGAGAAAAATACTTCATTACAAAAGAAGCAAACACATACTTTTAAAGTGTGGAAAGGAACATTAGATTAAATCAGGTCTTCTTGCACAAAAGCCCAAGAATCAGCTGTTTCTATTCAGAGGTTTGAAAGAACATTCAAACCTTTTCAAGTCTTGCCTATACATCTTTGTATCACTCTACCACTATAGAGCCTGAAGTTTTGAGCACTTTATATTATACAAGGTCAACAGTACATTCCACAGAAATTCTGGGAAATGTCTCCATCATAGATCCATGTAACATTTCTGTGTAGAAACAGACCTTCACAAACTGTCAGTTCTTTCTTAGTTTGGCAGCTTGGTCTAAATCCCATTTCAGGAAATCATTCTCTCTCTAATTAATACACCTCAAACTCCCCTCCTCTGAGAACTGGTACAGGTACACTTAGAAATAGGTATTTATGCAGACAGCACTTGAGTGAGGAAGAAAGTTTATTTACTAATAGCTGTAAATACAGGTCATACAGATCATACAGATTTATATTCCTCATCCCCTCTCTCCTTCAGAGAGATGGGAACTGTGAGGATCAGGCCACAACTGCTCAACAGACATTTTCACTGAACATTTGCTTTTCCAAAAGGCTATCTGCCCCAAACTCACTTCTTTCCAGGGAGTTCCAGTTTCCCACTGCAGTAAGGGAGATGCAGGACAGAATTACACAATCTACTTGAAAAGTATGAGCATCTGCCTACACAGGGAAAGACAGACAGAGCTCCTGCTGTGTCCTTAGGCCACTACAGTTCTGCCAGTGTAACCCTCTGTAAGGAGCCTGCTTGGGAATAAAAGTGACTGTATTCTGATACTCTTGTTCTCCTGTGTACCAGAATCACTTTTATTTCAGAATAATCTACATAATAACCCAGAGTAATGAAAAGGGCATAGCTGTTGTCGTAGAACTACATTGCTACAGTTCTGCCACGTCAGGTTGCTCACGAAACACATTTGAGTACTGCAAAAAGCAGTACTCTTCTCTAAAACTACAAAGCAAGGATGCTGTATCACCAGAATACAGCCTTATTTCACTCATCAACATGGGTGAGGGAGCCCAAGCTGCACCACAGGCCTCCCTCATTCATGTGGATGTGGCTCAAGCCTTAAGTCAGTGGCAAGACAAGGGGTAGTCATGAGGTAAGGAACCACATTTTTGCCTACAAAAATGCACTTGAAAGGAGAGGAAAGAGTCTTTATGTCCACTCAGTAATTTATCTGATGTACTATTTATCCATTCCAAACTCCTACTTAGTTCAGTAAGGCTGTTTAAGAGTTCAAATGTAAATATGAAGAGATTTTGTTTGGTGAAAGACAAGCGAGGGTGAACAGGAACAGGGCCTAGTTGGTTTAGAGACACCAGTGCACATGAGGAACTTAACGCAAGACTTCTTTCCCTTTCTCCCTGCAAAGGGAGCTCTTTGGGTACAAGTCAGTTTTTCCTCTATTTCAGGGATGAGCAGCCAGTCCCTGGTAAATATACCTCTATTTATCCAGCAGCCCCAAGTCAGTGGCTGTAGCTGCTCTCACACTTCAGCCGTCTCTGAGGGCTCAACCTGGGCTGGGCTCACCCTGGGCTGGGGTTCTCTGGGCTTCCATCTTTTTGGTCCATTTCACCCCTGCTCACACTGTGTTGGCCTTTCCCTTTCTGGTTGGTTCCTGGTCTCACAGGTGTTTTCTTGCCACCAAGGACCAGGTACTCGACTCATCCTGCTCTTCCCACACACGGGACAGTCTTCGCATACCGGGAGGACGCTCACCCCTCCACATCCCGCTCCCTCACACCTTTAGGAAGAGCCGCCATCCCCAACAGGTCGTACTTCGGTCACCGTGCTCACACACGCCACGGGTCTGCCAGCCCGCGGCACCTTCGGTGGAAGCAGCGATGCCGAAGCCCCGCTGGAAAAAGCCACCAGGGGCTTAGGGCAGCTCCCGCCGCCGACGCCCGCCCCGCGCCTCTGGAACCTTCCGCAGCGCCTGGGGCTGAGCCGGGGGGGCAATGGGCGGGCGCGGCCGAGCAGACCCCGAGCCGGGGAACGCCTCGGGCCCCTCGGCCGTCGGGGGGGCAGGACCCACCTGCGGCGCTCGCCTTCCGCCGGGCACCGACGCGATCCCTCCGGTCTCCGCCGAGACAGGGGAGCGGCAAGGCGCCCGCCCCCTCCCTCTCTCCCTCCCTCTCTCCGCCGGCCCTCCGGGAGGCCCGGCTCCCGACCCGCCCTGGCGAAGGGGGCAGCCGGACCCCTGGCGGGGCNCCGCGCCCGCGCCCCAGGGGACGCGCGTGTGCCCCGCGTGCGCGGAATTGCATCAGGAGCGCCCCGGGAGCGCCCAAACCGCCGCAATTCGGAACAAAACACGCATTTCTCGGCCTCAGCCGCCGCTTGCCCGCCGCACTCAATCGGGAGCCCCGCGGCCCGGCCCGAGCTCTCCCGCCCCGCCGCCGGCAGCAGCAGCAGCAGCGGAGGGGGCATCGCCCGGCCCGGCCGCCGCCGCAGTCCCGCCGCGGGGACACCCTTCCTATGGGACGA
>VZRZ01007137.1:0-165000 GCA_013398175.1 Climacteris rufus | reverse complement strand
TCTCTTTATTCATACCATATGCAGCAGCAGTTTGAGATTCAAGGCAGATATATTTCTTCATGTTGTCTAGAGACAGTGTCATTAAGCTCCTGTGTGATAATTGAATTAAACTATAAACTAACCACACACAGATAACCTGAAAGATGTAGCTGGAAAAAGAAAACAAACAAACAAAAAAACGAAAAAAAAACCAAACCAACCAACCAACCAAACAAACAAAAAACAAAAAAACAAACAAAAAAAAAGAGAAAGGAAAAGAAATAAAGTCTAGAAAATATGTCCTTAATTCACCCTGTTTGCAATGTCTCAGTGGCATATATGCTACTGAGATTAGTCAATGCTTGGAGACCCTTGTGGTAATTGGTTAAATGCAGTAAACTGGAAGTACAATTTTGGTTAGTTTTTCATCTCCAGGCAGTTGAAGTGTTTATTCTCTTCTTACTATTACTTTAAAAGATCTCTTAATTCCTTTTGAGTGTGTTTTTTTCTTACTAACCATACTAAAAACCTGATATAAATGTGAGGAAGTGACCGTATATACCACAGTACCTATTTCTGAGCTGTTGAACCTGTTCTGTAATTGTTTTTTAATAAAAATTATTTATTTGTAAGGAATATTATTATATAGGGTTGTAAAATCGAACTTTTTTCATCAAACACTAATGTTTATGAAACTCACAAATCTGTTTTATCATATCAATATGTTTAGAAGAAATGTCAAAATATATGTCATTTATACTTGAGAGAATAAGGTGGTTAGTCTGTAAAAGAGGCAGCAAAATATTATGGTCTACACTTGCATGTAAGTTTTCTAAAAGCACATTTTTTAAACAGTATTTCTACCACAGTTCCAAACCCAGCTTTTTTAAGCTCCATCATGTACCTACATGATGCAATGACTGTGCCATTAATAGAAATCTGAATGCTACCATCTTTAAAAAAACCAATAAAATTAATTGAACATGCTCAGTAGACATTCTCATAAGAGCTTCTTGGTTAAGATGATGGGCCTTTGAGAATGTTTGACCAAATTATTGATCTGTGTTTATAATGGCAACAGCACCTGCTGTTTTGGGAACAATAATGGAGCTAACGTAAAGAGCAGATACAACATCGCACTGGCTCAAGTAAAATATTTGTATCCTGTTGTTGACATTCAACTCTTTTATTTTTCTGCCATATTCCCTTGTTTATGAAGAGCTACTACATCCCAGTCAAACATTGTAATATCAGTTTTTCTAAAAGTTTGCTTACAGCCTGACAGGCAAAGAAGTCCTCTCTACCTTGGATGATTTCACAGCCAAGGCTGTCAAGGAATGGGTGAAAAGTAATTGTTTTCAAGTGTGCCCTTTTACAATCATTTGTTTGCTCTGGCTCTTTCATGAACAAAGGCTATTGTTGAACACATCCAACTAAACAAATAACTCATCTTGGGGTCCCTTTAACAGCTGCCTTAGTACAATGATCTATTTAAATATTACCCTAAAATTGAAACTGAACTCTTTAATGACATAATCCAGCACTATAATACAGAGGAGGCATATGTTCAACTCAACAGCTGAACAATCTCGTCAGCACATGATTTTTAGACATAAATGCTTGTATATCAAATATGGCTTCATGCAATGACTTATTTCACTGTGTTTTTTCTTCCGTTAGCATCAAAATTGTACTGCCTTTCTCTGACTAGATATGACAGAGTACACAAAACAGATGACATTATTAATCAGAGAGAATTTCTGTCTATTGTGTCATCTTCTGCTTCTTCTTTGCAGTCTTCTTTCTGTTGATAAACCAATTTAGCATGCTATGCTTTCCTGTGCATTCCAGGATTTGTCTTACCTTTAGTCTTCCCGTTTTACTTTCATGTGGCTAAAGATTAAAGGATGATCTTACAGATGTTGTAAATTAGGCAGCAGCAGGCATAATCATTATTAGGCATGTTGCAATAAATGTTTGGAAGTTTTACATATTTTCCAAAGCACAGTTAGTTTAAACCACTGCAGTTTGATGGTTTTACATATGACTTTAAAAATTGAAGTAGGAAATTAGTTTACATTTCTTCAAAAGACCAAAGCCATTGTCAACTTTGAGGTCATTTTCAAAGTAGACATACAACAGAAAAAGCTTAATTCAAATAACTATTTCAGAATCTGCTTAGAACTGGTTTAGTAGACTCCAGGATAAATACATTATCGATTTACTGAAATTCAGAATAGAGAGTTGTCCTATCTCCAAGCCACTACAGAGTTACAGATCAGACCTCACACAGAGCAAATGTTACCACCCTATTTCGCTTGAGCATTCTAAAAGTTAAGTAACATTGTACTTGATTTCCAGATAATTGATTGACTCTCATTCCTTAATCTTCCGATTAGCTATTATATGACCAAGATTCATTCCAGAAATGACATGAGGGGGTGAATTCCTGTGGTTAATTCCTGGATAGCAGCTGCTATGGGGGATTAGGATCCTTTTGTCTTAACTTTGAGGACTGAAATGTTGGCAAGCCTGTATCACCAGGCAACGTCAATTACGTTTTCCACAAGAAACAGTAAATTAGCTTTGCTATCCTGTAATTTATTTATCCCCCCAATCACAAAGTGTTCTGCAGTCTTCCAGCAGAAGTACAGTTTTCTATCTGCATCACTGTGGAGTTAATTCAATAAACACACTGAATATTTACCTAGTAATACCTTGTGTTTACTTGTACTTCTAAACACACCGCTACCACAAGAAAGCCTCCTGCCTGAGATGAACTCCCTGATGAAAACTTCTGAGACTCCTGCAAACCAGGTGATTCTGCTGAATGTAGGCAAGTACTTTGAAGGGTCTGTACTCATGGTACAGTTTCCCTTGGTGGAAACACCAAAATGGGTCATTTCATCCTTACTTCAAGACAGAAGTGACATAATGCTCTTAAAAAGTCGCACTTATGGACAGTGCTTTTGGTCATCCCCTACTGGCTCCAGACTTTGTTCTGTTTGGCAGGCAGTGCCCCGACTGAATCACACAGGCCCCTTCCCATCAGAATCACAGCATCCCTTAAGAAAGTCCAGCTAATGCAGAATGGATTAGCTGCATGGATTGCTGCAAGCGTGTCAGGTCTCTTATCTGCTACCTGCACTGCTATCCTAGGCACTATTCAGTCAAGTCCAAAGTTGTAGTTATCTATTTTGGTTATTGTTTATAGTAGTTATCATTGTATTTTTAGTTCTTGTCTTCAAGATTTACCACATCTAGAAAGAAGACTAAGGTTAACAGTTCTGCTGCTATGGCCCAAATGAGCAATCTAGCAAAAAGAATCTAAACTTTTTCAGAGAAGAAGAGCCCCTGGCTGTGAAAAGAATTCCCCAAAGAATTCAGGACTCATTCAAACCTTTTGCCATACATGCAACATGCAATCAATCGATTACTATCCTAAAGTTAAAAATAAATAAATAAATAAACCCTTTCCAAAATATGAGACAATAATAGTCTCAAGAAGGGTCTGAAGAGAGATAATAAACTATATGTGGCAGATGTTAATCACATTACTGAACTGCAGGTGCTATGAAGCTGAGGATAGTTTGACAGCAGACAGTCTAAAGAACAGAACATTTAATGCATTTAATGATCCTTGCAAATCTGGAGGAATTATTTTTGAAGCCAATGGCAGCACATCCAGAATAAGAGTGGAAGCCAAATGGTGTTCTTGTAATCAGTAGTCCGACTTCCAACACTAAACTTTAGTTCACATTTCAGATGGCGTTTTGACAATGTATGGTAAGACTAAATTTTCCTAGAAAGAATCTGTCTTCTAAATTAAGGTTGCTTTAAATAGGATTTTGTTTAAATGTGCAGGCCGTATATTGTGTAATATTCTGAATACATATCTGTTTTCAACAATGGAAAGTACATTTCTCTCAAGCATTTGAGGTTTATGTTATTATGATCTGTAAAAAATCTGAGTTCAGACCTGTGTTATCAATGTATGGCATCGTAGCAGAGAGCTGACCTATGAGCCAGCAGACTCACGCATATTAGGAGTCTTCCTGCATTGAATAACTTATTTTATCAAAAGTAACTTAGAAAATTCCCTTAAATGTTACATTGCAAGAGAATGTCATTGGAAGCCTGTCTACAAATCAGCTCAGAGATACAAACTACAGAAAACCTAGCAATATTTTCAAATGTGTGATTTACACATATTTAGAAATTTTACACAATACAAATATATACCACATTAATATTCCTTAACATAAATGTGTTACAGTCTTTGTTTATAACTGTGTTAAATAAATAGCAGAAACAACCTGAGCTTTGGTTTTGCATTGGATCAGATTCAGTCCCTCTCAATGGAGAGAACAGATTTCCCACTACCCACCATTGGGATGAATGATCAAAAAACAATCCATGTGGTTAACAACTGATTAACAAAGTGCACTGCATTAAAAAGTTAATAAAGACAATTATGCTGTTTTCCATTATTTTTCATGATTTGATGACATTGCATGGCTTAGGCTCCTGTGTTTACTTAAACACATCATCAGTGTGGTTTCATGCTCCTTCAAGGGCTGTGTGTACATAATATATGCTCTTTTTTCAGGACAACGTTACAGTTTCAATATTGACACAAACAAGGTGTTAACAATTCTACTTGTTCACTGATAGAAAGATAAGTCTGAAAACATACAGGTTTTCCTGCCTCCAAGTTTGCATTAGAGAGAGTAAAAAGCAAAGCAGCATTTAAAAACATGAGAAATCCATGGCACCTGCTGGATTCCATAGTAGTCATTTCAGCAGCCAGGCTGAGGTGTTGTTCAAGACACACCTATTTTACAAATACCTGGACATGGTTTTCTGGATGTCTTTTGATGGTAGAATTTTAATTTTTAGTCTCTGAACACTTGAGTAGGCCACCTTACAAGTTAGGTATTTAGGTATTTCTCCTATGAAAAGTGGGTAGAAGGCCTGCTGCTGTAACTCCTCCTTACATAAAAGATCCCTCTAGTTCAGAGATTGTCTATGTGATGGCAGGCATGGGTCCTTAAAATAACTTGAGTATTGCTATTCTCATCTGAGAAGAAAGCTCAGATAAGAATTCTTATAGAATCTTATAGAAGATAATTCTTACAGAAATCTTCTTACAGAATCCTCTATAGGAAATCAGGGAAATTAAACTCTCACTGTACCACTGGCATATTGCACATTTCAGAACAGTAACACGATGCATTGGTAATAACTGTATTGGTTCCACTATCATTATTTATGGCATTAGGTCATGCAATCTTTCTTTGTGTAAGTTGGGGACACAGGTCACATGTTGATTTGTCTCTGGTTTGTGGCTTGCAGGTCCTTTCTGTTACCAACAACACAGAATGTGCGAGGCTACTGGAGGAAATCAAGTGTGCACACTGCTCACCTCACGCTCAGAACCTATTCCACTCACCTGAGAAAGGGGAAACTCCTGAGAAAGAACTCACTCTTCCCTACCTGTGCAAAGACTATTGTAAAGAATTCTATTATACCTGCAGAGGTCACATACCAGGTAAAACTTATAACAAAATGTAAGGCTAAAGGATGTCTGTTTTGATATGCTGATATTGCCTGAGTGGTTATAGATCCAGCTTTTAACTAGGAAAATCCCCATTGATATCCAGGGATTTTGCCCAGGCAAAGACAGAATATCTCAGTCTTCACAGCAGATCTTATATAGGGAGGTAAATATTTTGAGTGCCTTTTTGCCACCCTCCTCTTAAACTCTCCATAAAACACACATGGTTTGATTATTGTCAAGGGCACCTGAAACTATTACCTTTACCAAAATATTAGTTATTGGTAATGTTAATTCAAATCATGCTAACAAGCAGTTGGTCAAGCAAAAAGCTGTTCTAAATAATAGATTGCTTTAAAATGCAAAAAATAAAAGGTCCTGGCTGTTTGCTGTAGCCTCTAAAAGCTGATGAGTAAAGTGTTTTTTCTGGTTTTGTTACCCTAGAAACTGATGTTTTTTCCACAGGGTTTAAAGCCCATTGAAATCAAAGGGACCTATTTGATAGACTTCTGTGATCTTTGAATCACTTCCAACGTGCTGTTAACAACCAAGTTCTTAACTTACCTAACACTTCCTCAGTGTAGTCAGTAGAGTTAGCTGGACATAACCAAAAGCAGGATTTGCCCTGTGTTGTCTGAGGCAGTCACCAAATGTGTGCTATCACTTGTAACTGTATCAACAAAATAACCGCAGAAGATGGTTCTTTTAGAAACACTGTCTTAAGACACTATTATATTAAATAACATCTCTGGTACTCCCAATAGTAAATTATTTATATGTTTAAGACTGTCATTTTTAAACTATGCTTTTTTCCCTGTCCAAACAGTACTTATAAACAATGCCACACAGGAGAAAATAATTAAATTGGTTAAGATTCTTTTTTTTTTTTTACTAGAAACACAGACTGGAAAAAAAAATAGTTGATAATGAGATGAAAAATGAATTCGTGAATAGTCATTTTTAACATATGAACACAGCTTTGTAATATAATATAAACATATTTGAGTAAAGGGGATAGTTTAAGTGGATGAGATTTGGAAGAGGGTTTTTTAATTGCATGTGTACAGTGTGTACTTGTTTTCTCTGAAATCCCAAGAGTGCAGGGATTTTTTTTGCAGTGCTCTTTTATTGACTTGAGAAAACATTTTGAATTTACTTACTTTTTGCCTTTACTGTGGTTTAACATGTATCTCAACCCATTCAAATATGAAAATATTATTATTGTCTTTATAAACTAAGAGATGTTTCTAGGGCTTTCTTAAACCAGCTGTTTCTTGCTCTTTATCACATTCCCCAAAGCAAAGCAGAATAGATCATAGTTGCCAAGACTGCCTGCTGAACAGTGATAACAGATTAGATATTCTAAATGTTTGGCCCATATAAGAAGTCGGCACAAAGACATCTTTGACATGAGTTTGTAGCTAGCACAAATTATTTTCATATTCTGCAGAGCAAGACCCTCATAGTTGTTTTGTGAAATTCTGTGTTTATGAGGAAACAATTTGTTTAATTGAAAAAAGTGAAAGAGGCAAAAGGGGGAAAGAAGGAGGAGGTGGAGGAGGGAGAGGGAATGAGAAAGGGCTGAGCAGCACAGGAGCTGTAGCCACAGGAACCTCGCTCCTCAGATCAACATATGTGGTGACGAATGACAAATTTATTTTTCTACAAAGTTTGTGTATATGTAAAACTGCTGAAGTGCATCAAGATGTCAAGTGCTTTTTGTGACCACCCAGGTTGCCTTGAAAGATAACCAGATGAAAGCATAACTTTAGCACTGGGCAGAGCACTGTACTTTGCTGGAAAAGAGCTTACATACTTTAGCATCAGTTAAAATAGGATTTTTCCTACATCAATCAGATGCTAATAATTGTTCTAAATACTTGTCCTGAAAGTAGGTTGTACTAACAAAAACTTGTTGCATACTTAACATCCACCAACAGGATTAATTTGGTGAGTTGTCTGGTACACAGGGTTGCTGATACCTATTCTAGGATTTCCCAAAGGTATTAATTAAGATTCAGGTCCCTCTTTTTGAGAAGATGGCCTATAGGATTTTAATGTAGTTTAATAGTCTTATACATTCTGAAACATAAGTAATTAAAATAACAACTTACTTGGGGTTTCCATTTTCCTTGTGAGACTCGTATATCCGTAATAATATTTATTGCAAAAGAAAGAAAGAAAAAAAAAAAGCAAATGTGGAAGCTGTGTTTTCAGCTTAGCCTGGAGGATTTAACAAAGAGCTGAAAATTAACAGGCCCCCAAACCCAAGGTCTCTGGCAATGATTCACTGTGCATTTGTTAAAATGTCAAATAATTACTCTTCCTCCATTAGGGAGTGCTAATTGTTTCTGAACACCAATACAAGGGAATTTAAGGAAATTGCTGACTACAAAAATAATTTTATCCCTTAAATCCTGCACAAATGAGAAATATTATTAGCATTTTAAGATAACAAGCATCTTTTCTGGGATTGAAATTTTAGCAGTACATATTAACCAAGAAGACTGAGAAATTATGCATCAGTTTTTTTCATGAGTTAGCTTCAAATATTCATTTATTCTTCTGTCTCCTGCAAAGATGAAAACTTTTACAGTCCCTTGGTTAACTCTTTAGAAGATAGCAGTTTGCCCATCAGTTATGACTGTATCTGAACTTCCATTGACTTCTTTAGGAATAGTGAGAGAAAAAGTGGATGCTATTCTTTATTCAAGCAGAATAATAACAATAGCTGTTAGGATTGTATGGCTGTGCAGGAGGGTGTAATGTTTCACAAAGACTATGAGATTAGAATTTTCTTGCTTCATTCCAGATAACTGTTGTGATTATTTCTCATCTGATCTTTACTGCAAGCCTCGGTTTAAGTGATTATAGATGGAGACACTGGAGTTAAGTGATCTAATAAAGTGTCTTCAGTCAATATGAATTTTAAGTTTTCCAAGGTCATAGGGGAGGACTGTCTAATATTTACTACTAATATGGCTAGTAAAGAAAGGCACAGCTGATTCTCCCTTTAGACATAAGCAGAAACTTGATCCATGCCAGTGGAAGTGGCATATTCTAAGGAACAAACTTGTGCCACAGCCATGGTGCCATTCAAGGACATGGGAGAGATTTTGAGCTATCTGGTCTTCACCATTTTACATTTGGAGAAATGGGTTCCAGATGATTGTGGGTGAATTCAGATCCAGGCCCAGATCTGAATCCAGGCATTACCAGAACAGATGCTTGATAGGATTTTTTAAACACCAAGCAGAATGTTGGAATTCCAGCACAAAATGTTGGCATTCTAAGAAATTCTACAACTAATAGCACTTCCAGAAGGTCTAACGTGGCTGATTAATAGCCACAGTCAACACAGTCAACCTGCAGAAAAATAGTAGTGTCTGGTAATTTTGCTGCTGGTAACAAGAGCATCAAGGGGATGAACCCTGGCACTGCCTATGTGCAGGCACATGCAGTGCCTGAGCAGAAGAAAAGGGTCACCAGTCACTTGAAAACCAGTTGGAAATGATGTGAGCTACCAGTGGACTTAGTACATTTTGAAACAATCAGTCTGAAATCACATCTTTGATTTGGTTTTCACTGGCAGTTGGAAGAGAGGAGAATGTGGAGTTTTTATGAATCAATTCACACCTAGCTGTCAAGAGTGCAAATCAGAAAAAAACTCCAAAGCAGGAAAAGACTTCTTGTACACAATCCTGAACTGTATGCTCAAGGTCACAGCAGAAATAAAGCAGGTGAGCCTGACTTCCAGATGTCTCAAAGGCAGTTTAGGTCCACTGAGATGAGTGGATGATACTCAATCCTGTGTGCAGTGCAAACAGGGGAGGGAGTGAATAGGAACTTGACCTGCTGTAAAGACACGTGCTACCACACCCTGGAGTTGTGTATTGAAGAGGCAAGGGAATGGACATGCAGGGAATCCAGCAAAGTGGAATTTGGTGAAGGTAGGAGAGGGAGATAGAGTGTGAGGAACAACTGCCTGTAAATACAAGTGGAGAGAGGAGGTGGGGATCAGCTGGGAGCAGTTTTCCTTTGAAAAGGCTTTTAATCATGCAATTTATTCCCACAGCGTTTTATAAAGGCGAACATAGAAAGCCTTCACTGTAACTGCCTTCACTGAAAAGCCTGTCGTTGGATTCTTGTTTGCAAGACAGAAAGTTTAGCATAGAAATGCAAGCCTGTGCAAAATCTGACACTTAAACATGATGTTTAATCTTCCTTTGTGATTTCAATTTTCTTTGTTAACACAGGCACTGCTCTGTCAACACGTACACAGCTGGTAGGAAATTTGTAATAATATGTATGAGTCTTCTAAAATAAATTAGTAAGTACAGAAATTCACACAGGACCAAGGGTTGCAGCCCTTATTACTTTTTTTTTTTTCCCTTTTCTCCAAACAATTCTAGTGCTTAGGGGCACTTGTCAGGGACCATTCTTCTGGACACTGTACAAACTCTGAACAAAATGGCAAACTCTACACTAAAGACCTTGCAATCTGAGCAGAAGAAAGAAGACATTAAATGGCTACAAGCAGATAGGAGAGCAGAAGCAAATGTTTCTCTAAATGTCCTCAGTGAAGCTGTTAGAATGTTAAATTGAGCATATATAGCACATGGAGATTTTTTTTTTTTGCTAAATTACTATGGTTTTTATAGAACAAAATAGCAAAATTCCACCCTTAATGCACAGGTGAAACTGTATTTACAGAGGTTACATTCCTTCCAGTAATGCAACATTTTTCATAGTTTAATTCCAACTCCATTTTTTTTACAAGCATTTCTAATGAAAATGGTTCATAAGCCTTATCCTTTCTTGGAACCTGCTGATGGGTTTGCTAACCAGCAAAAGGCAACTGCAGTGCAGCATGTACTTATGTGCATGATAAAATATTTCATAAGGAAATAGGATTAGTCTTACATATAAGAAAAGGCATTGCACTGATCAAGTGAGTTTGCATCTGATTGTTATTTGAAATGGACACGTAGCAAGTGAACAACATGACCACAATATGCTCTTGGTTTCCCTGACCAAAGATAACATTCCAGCCAAGAATATTTTATCTTTAGTAAATAGTAAATGGTATACTTGGAAAATTCTAGAAATTCTTAGCAATTGTACACCTCTAATTTGCTGTTGTGTTTTTTTGAATGACCAACTGTGCCTAGAAAAATTAATTATTGAAGACAAACCCCGGTATTCTTAAGTCAAATAATTCAACAGCAAGATTTTAGATTACCTTTGATTTTGGCATTATATCTAGAAGCCTTGGAATACTACTCTGTGATTATATCAGAGTTCCTCTTCAGTTGTTCCGCTTGAAATTATATCTCCCATTTTCTCCAAATAACTACTATAAATTAAAACCAGCTCTTCAGAGATGAAATTTACTGAAGCTCCAAATCATGGTAATTAAACTTTTACACCACAACACACTACCATGTGTTTCCAGATATTATTTTACAGAAATAAAAGGCAGGCTTTGTCATGTTATTTTTCCAATATTTTTAAAGGAAGATGTATACGAAAAGAAGTATATTTGGGTGGGAAAGGCTTTTCACTCCACAAAAATTCTGGGATCTAAAAAATTTTCCTATTCCACATAAGGAAGAAATTGAACTCTTTCGAAATTTTCCATGAAGAAAGCCACAGAGAGACCACCCCAGGATAGCTAATAAAGTCGTTGTTAGGACATTTACTTGGGAAATGGGAGACTTAGGGTCAAACTCTTGCCTGACAGATGAGGGGCATTGACCTGAATATTCCTCTTCCTAATGAAACACCCTAATTACAAGACATTGGAGTATAGTGATACAAGGTTTGCTGTCTGTTCCTGTCTTTTTTATTTAGACCAGAAGTTTGAGCTTGGACCAGAAACATCATGTAAAGTAAAATTTTGTCAAAACTGATAATGTTTCTGAAAAAGCTTTGCTTGTAAGAAATTGGCATTTTCCAATGAAACACAGCTGTCCCAGATCAGTCCTTATTGTACATTGTAAGCCAGAGGTTTTATGGCCAAGATCTATGGATTACTGCATTATTCACAAGTGGTAATGCCATGCATAAATTAGGCCTCTAATTCCAATTAAGTGCTAATTCTGTGTATCCTATGAGTTATGTCCTGGACCACAGTACATCCTAAGACAGTTTCCAGTAATGCAAAAAGGAATGAAGGTAACTTAAGACATATTATCTTAACAACGCTCTAGTAAAACATTACATCTATAACTAGCCAGACTATGTCTTCTCAGATTTAATACTCCTGATTAAAAACAGGATAGAGATGCCTAGAAATAGGTCTGTGAAGAGGCATAGATTTTTTTTAATGTCATTAAAGATAATGCAACAAAGTAATAGCAACAGTGGCAGCATTTTTCCTCAAAGGCTCTCATTTTATCAAGTTCTTATTTCTCTGCTTCTCTGAACTCCCTCCCATTTTAACTTAAAACCTAAGGACCACCTTTCATCCAGTGCAGCATGAGACATATCCCCATTTTCAGGGCATGGGGCTGAGGAAGCAGACCTCATGATGGAACACTGTGTTCACCCACTTCAATGCTGGGAGTGAACCAGAGGCCAACTGGGTGCCAACAGGTTGCAGTTTTTAGCAGTACTTCTCACTTTCTGAGACAACTGATTATTCACCTCTCCGACAGATGTCCTTTGCTGGCAGCATTCCACAAAATCTTTACTGCATGTCTTTTACCAAAGTCTTTACTGAGGTTTTGACTACAAGAAATCACATTAAAAAAAAAAAGTTAAACAGAAGCTTTTAAAGCTATATTACAACAGGTACTACCCTTGATGGGTAGGGTTAGAATGAGGGAGAAGTGTATCACAGCCTCAACTCTGAACTTTGTCTCTTAATTTTTTAGTGACTGAACTGTTGTGTCATTTTGAATGAAACAACCACACTGAAAATAAGGTTTAACACAAATACAGATGATTAAATCATAAAGGTAATAGTTTGTGTTTATTCAGAGCAGGCTTTTTTTTTTTTTTTTTGCAGATAGCCCTTTGTTTAAAAGGACCTCTTTTTCCACTATGATCTGTTTAAAGAAAAGTTTGATGACACAAAGCTGCAGACATGACAACACACTAAATATTTGTATGCTCTTTTGCATTTTTAAGGTTTTCTCCAAACTACAGCTGATGAGTTTTGCTATTACTATACAAGAAAAGATGGTGGTGTGTGCTTTCCAGATTTTCCAAGAAAACAAGTGCGAGGGCCAGCTTCTAACTCCCTGGACCACATGGAAGAATATGACAAAGAGGAAGAGATCAGCAGGTTCATAAAGATAAATGCTGTTTAATCTGAAAAAAAACCCCTTGCAAAGCCTGTGGTTTTCACAGTGAAACAGCTCTGTGTGTGCTTATGCTCAGCATCTGTGTTTTCCAGATGTTACTTTCTTTTGCTGCTGCTAGTGTACGTCAAAAGAGAAAGTTACATGAGCTTCAACATTTCAGTACCATTTGATATTTGCGTGGCTGAAAAGGTGTTAAATCCTGGTCTGATCCACCCTGTGGACCTTGGTTATCGTCCAGCCTGTGGATCATACATAGTTCTGGGAAGTAATTTCTACCTGAATTTAATATTACTAAACAACCACAATAAGTTCATTAGTAAAATATATTTCTGTTGTGATCTTCAATTTTCTTGACTCATGTATTTTTCTTTGTGAAAATAATTAAATTAGATTATTCCATCCTAAGTAATTATTTTAAAATGGGGTTTAGAAGCCAAATTCTGTGAAAGTGATGAAATTTACTGTGTTTATTTAATGGTAGAAATTCTATATTTCTAAATTATTGTCTTCTTTTACCAAATTTTTTCTCTTCCACTATGCTACATTTTGGATCTAAGTTTATTTAATTTTCTCTTTCTTGTATACAGACCAAATTTTTCTCAAATGAAGCTCAAATTGATTTTCAGTATTATCTGCTTGCATATATTCAAGGAAATAATTTATATATATTAACATGTGAAACTGGTTTTAATGTAAATCCCTTTTCAATGTCACTGCAGAACAACAATTTTATCTTTTAGGGACACTGTTGTGTCATGGTTACAAGAAAGAGGCAATGTCTCACTATTTCTTTAAATTTCTTTAGGAAACACAAGCACAACTGCTTCTGTATTCAGGAGGTTGTGAGTGGACTAAGGCAGCCTGTTGGAGCAGTACATTGTGGGGATGGATCCCACCGCCTCTTTATTCTGGAGAAAGAAGGATACGTGAAGATCCTCACTCCCGAGGGAGACATACTCAAGGAACCTTTTTTGGATATACACAAGCTCGTTCAAAGTGGAATAAAGGTTGGATTTTATACTTATCTCTACCTTTTTCTATTTTAGCATGTGCATGGGGGAAATGGGAAGAATCTTTCTTTAGAAACGATTTTAATTTAAACAATACAAGAGAGTAATGACGAGACACTACAGTTCTTTCTGGCAAAGAAACGAAAACTTCCCTGCATCAGGAATGGATAACAGCATCTTATAACTCCCATCACATGCTAACTGATAATTTTTTTCAGCTATAAGGGCAACAAGCCAATTAAGATAGACTTTTCTGAAAGGAAATCTCAGAGGTTTTCGGCTTGTGCTGTAAGAGAGAGAGAAACAAAACATATTGCACCTTTTTCAGGAAGAAAATAATTTATATGATTCTGTGTTTTGCTGAGTGTTTCCCTTTCTGTCCCTGTAGTCAGCCATTATGTTCAAGATATCCAAACAGAAGGGACTTATCAGGGGTGTTTTTGAACATCCATTTAAGGCTGTTTCATACTTCCTAACCAAAAGTTCGGATCACTTGTATTTGTGAAAAACTGGCAGTGAAATTTCCACAGAACTGCTATTGGTCCCAAAGAAACCTTTCTCGAGGAAACTTTTACAGCTGCAGCTTAGAGACAAGGCTAAATGGAAAACTGATTTTCCTTGCTTCTGAATAGCAATAACTGGCTTGATATAACTCTCAACAGGTACCCTCAGGATCAAATTCAACTTTTAGTTCTGTTTTAAATCAGTGACCTGATCTTTTTAATTTTTGTTATCCTAACCATCATATAATGCTCTAAACTGGATCTGTTTCAATTATAACATTTTGTGTAAATAATTTGATGTTTCTAAGCTAGAAAGTCTAATTCAATTCCCTGAGATAACAGTCCAGTGACTGAGGATAATTGTATTGCAGTGTTTAATGCAGGCTGTCAAGAACTTTATATACTTTGCAGGTAAGGAGAAAGGGAATGTGCCTAAAAGCAAGACCCCAGCTCTTAAACAGAAAGAGTAAAGAATTTGAGGAATGAGTACATTATATAAAATAATAAATAAATTGAATAAAACAAACCCCACATAACCAAAACGGTGGTTTCAAAAAAAGGATTTTTAAACATTTTTAAGTTTATCCCCTGCAGTCTGATTCCTATAATCATCGTCCATGGTCCCTTGCCTACAAGGATCACTGTGACAATTGTAGCAATTATCACTACTTGATAGAATATTTGGTTTTACTTACCTGTTGCACACTTCAGTACTAGAAATCAGTAATGCAGAATGCTCTGGGCCTAGATAATATTCCAGCAGGCAGTACAGAACAGTCAGCAATTAAAAACCCTCAACAAACCACTATCTGAAACACTTAATGCAGATGCGCAGTGCAAGGCTCACTCTGTCCTCTGTGCTCACTCAAGAAATGTGTGCAGTGCCAGAATTTGGGTGGACACATTTTGAAGAAAACAAAAACCTTTTTTCCAACCTTGGAGCAATGATAGCAAGAAAAGGCAAACAATTATTTTTCCCTAAAAACAAGTGTAAAAAATTTTCTCTCTTATACCCAAGTATCTGAAAATAGCAGTTCCTTTTTTTTTTTCTGTGTCTGAAATACAAACAAATACTTAACCCTAGTGACAGTAAAGACAGTAAAAATACTTTTTCAAACTCTTAGCGATGTATGTTGTATCCAGTAAATAATTATAATCATGATAATGGCAATGATAATGATAATAATAATAATAATAATAATGCAGCTGTGGTTGAATCAAAGGTAATTTAAATTGATGCTTCTGAAAAGCATTTTGGACATCTATCCCAATAAGGTATTTCTAATACTGATAGATTAAATAAATCAGTGGTGGTTGAGTCTATCTTCTTTTTCTAATGTGAAGAGGAAATTTAGCAGTGATAAAATCCTTATATTGTCACAAAGCAGCAAATCTGTTCCAAAGAATCAACTAAAACCTATCTTGAGGATAATATAACCAAAAACCTGAAGTGATGTATTTCCTTCATAAAAGCAATCCTGGAGTTTAGCTCTGATCTCACTAACATATTTCACTCCTCACAGCACTGGCAGTCAGATAAGGAGGAAAACAATACACAAAAACAGAGGAAGAGAGGTGCATCATGTAGCAATAAGTCATGTTTCCCTCCTAAAATGATGCCATTTCGTTTCTCTGATGAAACTAATGGTCCTTGTGTTGAGGAGGAGCCCCTAACATTGCATTGTGCAAGTTTGTAGGGTTTCTTCACTGGTCCTGCTGCCCTAAGCACATAAATAGGATCATCTGGCCTTGATTGTTGTCCGTCACTCCTGAGGAATTAAATAGAAACTAATAAGAAGAGTGGTACAACTCTTTGCAGAAGTTTTATTGTCCACTGGCTTTTAATCTTCATTGAAGTCTCTGAGGTTCTCTGCCTGAAAAATGTCTCTGCAGTAAAACTACTGACAGTTACGTGATTTAATTTTAAGGAGTTCAAATGAAAATGAAGAAGCGATAATTTTATCTTCTGCCACTACCTGAGAAGGAATTAGCACAAGTGTGTAGAAGTATTTCATAACAGAAATAGATTCTATGAATGGATGATGGTAACTTGTGCTTCTTGGTGGTCCTGCTCAAGGGCAAATTAGATGCAGGATTCCTGAACGCTGAAAAAAAAAAAAGCTCGATAGCTGATACAGCAATACTCTATCAAATTTTTCTTTGCACATCTCCCCGTTTCTAAGACTCTTTGACAGCACAGTTAGCAGGAATGCTTTTTTGATCTCCCATTTTTCAACTTAGTTGCTGGAAGCCATGAGTGGATATTAATCGAGAATTTGCTAATTTAACATCTGTGGCCTTCTCCAACACATTTTAGGTCACCCTGGCTACATAAGCATGGTAGCATGTGTGGATGGATTGGGCACGTGGCCAACCCCCTCCTGTCACCCCTAGCCTTTCTTTCCCTGTGTCAAGAATGTGGTGACAAGAGGAAGCTGTGTACCTCAGTCTTGCCTCAAAGCTGAGTAAGGACATGAGTGAGACTTGCACCTGTAACTCAAACCTAGCACATGTGCCTGGGCTCAACTATTTAGGAATATGTAGCCCAGTGTAGTGGAGAAAATACTCGTTTCATCTCCTAATGTGATATGAATGTACCCAGTAATATTGCAAACTGCCCTGAGTATGTGGCATGTCTTCAGGAGAAAAGAATAAACATTTTACCAAAAAAACACTCCTAAAAGTCTGCTTACCTGTTTTGGTGATTTATTGCTCCATTATTTTGTGGTGAAGAGAGTTGTTAGTTGCAGAGCAACATTTTACAGTTCTTCCTTCAAAATGGTGTAGCAAACACAATTTTTTAATGAAAATACTAGAACCCATTTTTTCCTTCAGACTGATTTTCATTACTGTTATTTTCTTCTTGTTGTAAACTATTGCCAAGTAGAAGAGAGGGAGAAAGTTTGAATGAGAAGCTATTGAACTAATAATGGTAACACTTTGTTTTCAGTGACATTTAAGAAGACCTTAATCAATTATCTAGAAAAAGTAGACCTGATATGTCTGAATCTATTGTCAAAATTTAGGCAAAATAGTTAAAGGCTTCAAAAGTATCACGTAAATCTGATTTTATTCCATAATGCATTCAGCAGGGGAAAAAAAGTCATCAAAACATTCTAAATACTTGGATTTAATGATTTCTTGAGATGCAGCAATGCTGATTATGTTCTTATTATTACGAGATCAGTCCAGTCACCTTGTACTGAAGATTGTATCTAACTTAAAGAAAAATGGTGAATGCTGTAGCAGTTCTCCAACTTTTCATACTCCTGTGACTATATTTTATCTTATTAACTGTATTATTTCCTAAGATTTAGAAACATTTAGATTAGTAGAGGCCACCATATAATGTAGCACAACCTATTACATCAATTTTCACTCACTTGTCTCCTGAGCCCAAAAACGTGTATTGGTCTAAAATATATTGGTCTAAAATATATTGTTCAGAAGGGAAGGCATCAAGGTATGGTTTGGCAACAACAAAAAATTAAGAGCTTACCACTTCTCTTGGGAATTAAATGCTGTAATCACCTTTCAGAATATTTTCTGAAAAGCTAAGTAGCTCTAGGGCTGCAACTGTGAGTCCTTAAATCATTTTTGTGGTCCTTCCCTATAATCATTCAACTTCCCCAAATCCTTTTAAAACGACGACCTCAGCACTGTACAAAGTAGCCAAGTTTACATCTTACTGCTGCCAATGGTAAAATCAAGTCCCTGTAGTTAGAAGGTCGTTTTCTACTTATAAATCCACTGACTGAATGAGCTCTTTAGGTACAGAATCACAGTAGAG
Source organism: Climacteris rufus (assembly GCA_013398175.1). NCBI lineage: Eukaryota > Metazoa > Chordata > Aves > Passeriformes > Climacteridae > Climacteris > Climacteris rufus. Next base: position 146,851 of record VZRZ01007137.1, on the reverse strand, counting down.
CTTCATGTTCAGTCATCTTGCTTGTCATCTCTGATCCTTAAGTTATTTTCAGTTTATTGCTTCTCTTTTTTTTTGTTTTCTTTTTGATTGTGCCTAAGCTCTGGTGCAGCTCTGGTGTGTATCTGCTGGCTACAGGGTCATAAATTGTGCAGCCAGCAAGAACGGCTGCACTCTGCTGCACTTTGCCTCACACAGTGCTGAGAACAGAAACCCCTGCAAAATGGGTGTCCTTAAAATTGCCATTATGCAATTACCACTTGCACTTGTGTAGAGATTTGGGTTTGTTTTTTTTTTTTTAAGCTAGTAATAAAATATTTCTTGTTCACCTCATGGGTATACTATGATAAAGAGCAAAGTCTCTGAGGAAGGAAAGGGCAGGGCAGGGGAGGGAAGGGAAAAGGACAGAAAATCTCAGTTAAATGGTATCAGAGATCACTGTTAATAACATATAAGTCAAACTCAACCTCTGCCACCTTCTTCTCTATTCTAAGACTATGGTTTTCCTTGTCAGAAACACTTAAACTTTGACAGAAACTTGCCCTAAATCTTAAGCCACAGTCATCTTTTTATTCATCTTGCTTTCAAATTAGTATCAGTAAGACTAGTTTATAGGAGATTTTAATGCCCCAAATTTTTAAAACACTGTATTCCTATATAATTCCTTATAAATATTTTAACAGCCAGTTCTCTTTGCAGTGAAAAAACCCATAAAATATATGATAATTATGTTAAGTGTATGCTCAGCAAATGTCCAAGTAATAGTCTTTAGATGAGTTAAAAGTTAGATATCTCTCTTTCTGTGTTTTGGTAGTTTTTATATCAGAGCACAAGTACTTCCAGTCCTGCAGACTCCTATTAATGAGAGATCCAGTGATTCAGGTAGGAATCTTCTGTGATGTCAGGAAGAGTGCTGTGGAACACAGCAACTTGTATGTTCAGTATAAGAGTATGGGAGCAGACTGTCAGGCTTATAAATATGTTAACTGTGCTGCTCTGAGCCAATTATTCCAGAGTTTCTCAGGAACAAATGAGCAACTGGTTGCCACAGGCACTTTTTTGCAGGAATGCATGATCAGCAGTGAAACATCTACTGTGTCTTCATGTTTGTGTAAAGACATTGGAACAAACTGCCCAGGGAAGTGGTGGAATCACCATCCCTGAAAGTGTTCAAAAGGCATGTGGACGTGGTGATTGGGGACATAATTTAGTGGTGAACATGGTGGTGCTGGGTTAATGGTTTGACTTAATAGAGGTATTTGCCAACATTAATGATGCCATGATTCTATAACATTTATTCACATGAATTCATATATATTAATTAAAAAAAAAAAACAATACTAACTCTAGCACTGGCACAGCCTGTTTCAGAAGCTTATAATAAGTTGTGCTTTCTTTGCAGTGAGGAGTGGCTATAGAAAACTTGAATAAACCAGGGATCAAACCTATTTAAAATTTAGTGTGGGAATAGAATCAGATTGTGTTATTTGCTGAATTGCTCATTTCTGTCACTGATAGATCTTCTTACACATTCCTCTTGACTGGATGCGTCTGTTTTGGCATCATGTACAGACACATCTAAGTTAACACATACACTGTCCATTGATATCCACAGCACTTATGTTACTGACAGAAGACCCACAATTCACATAGCTCATGCTAAACCTTCCATCCTACTAAATTTGTCACCAATTAGTCCCAAAAGGGATTATTTTGATGCATAAAGAGAAAGGGGAGCAGTGAAAGAATGTAATTTCTCTCAAGGATTTCAATTGAGAAATCCTATCTGAATTTGTTTTCTTCAACCCAATGGGCCTGCAATTCTTCAGAGTTACTCAGAAACAAACTCTGGAAAGTAAACCCTCATTGTTCTACCAGACCAAGCTCTCATCTCTCTATGAAGAATAGGGATAGTCTTCTAAAATAACAACGTTAGAGTACAGAACATAACTATGACATATATCCTATTATGAAGAGAGTAAGATTTCATTTTAGTTCCATCCTACAATTCATTCCACTGGTGCTGAGTGCAAATTCTGTTTGCTGTCTTACTCCTAATTAAAGATTTTTATGTTATGTGCATAGGCCCAGGCAGAGGGGCAAGCTGAATAACATCATTGGCATACAACAGGATAAATTTGGGGATAAATTCTTTGGTGTCCTGGAACTCCTCTTTCAGAGTAGGATGTCTTTGGTGAGAAGCTGAAATTCTACATTTCCTGTGTTTTTGCAAAAATGACAAGGCAACCAATACAGACCTCGGTTTTCCACTGGAGACTGCAGAGAGAAGTGAAGAAGACTGCTTTTCAGCACAGGACTTGCATGTGAAGTGATGTCATGTCACAGGAGATGGGGGTTTCTCACTCATCCCAGAGGTCAGAAGAGCAGCAGACAGACCTGTGGCATGACAGACATAACTTTTGAGGCCACACCTCACCTGTGACCTGCCCACTAGGCACCACAACTACTTGCTTTTAAATGTCTTGGCATAATTGGAGCAGAAAATTCAGAAAGCAATAATGGTTAAGATGTGCAAATGGCCAAATGTGAAAAAATTGGGACATTTTAAAGATAAACCATGTAGAATATCCTTGGTTATAATGACCTTAAATAGTAACAAAACAGACACAATGCACACAGCACAACAGTCTGCATGAGAATTCAGCCTTCTTTATAAAAAGAAAGATTTTTTATTCTTTATTAGTGATAAATTCTTTGTAATTTTTGAGAGGGTGATAATACTGTTTTGAGGACTTAATATACTTCAACTGTATTCAGAAACTGTAAAATACAGTGTTTTAACCAAGGACTGTATAATGACAGCGAAATGTGCCTGGATTTCTCATTAACCATTTGCACATTTTGGTTCTAATCCTAATAGGGGCACAACAGGCCTTTGAAAGAGGCTGTATCTTAGCACCATATAGCTCTGTTGGAAATAAATATTCTTACCATTCTGAAAAGCATGTGCCAAAAGCTCCAGAGACCCCTATTTTTGTGTGAAAGACTGCACTAGATAACCATAGTCAAGCTAGCAATTGTGGAACAGTGCAGTGGCTCTCAGGTTGTAAACTGACCAGATGAAGAATTGCCAGTTTATTCTAAGGAAATTTGAATCAACAAAACATGATCGTTTCTGTTGATTTTGGGTAGCATGTCTCAGATTTGAGGAGCTGAGAGGGGAAAGAAGATAATACTTTATCATTTTACATGCACATGTGTAGATTTTAATGTTCTGTGTTTCCTTGAGAGGAATCCCATGGTGCCAATTAACCTAACTTATTCCAAAACAATTCTCTGTTTGGAAAGAATAATTTTCATTGTGGGTGTTCCATGAAATTGTATGCCTCATACCCTGTTATTACTGAGATGTGTGCAGTGCAATTGAGAATGCCAGTTTCTTTTCCATGCACTGTATAGATTATAGCTGTATCCCACACACAGTGCTAGATAATCCCTACTTTAATTTTGTTATGTGTACAAATCCTTTCAGAACATTTAGCGGTTTTAAAAATGTAAAAATCCATCATCTTCTGAAACTACATTTGTTAAAACCAAAAGCTGAATTTAGAAGTGATCAAAACCAATGAATAACATGGCAATTACCTAATTAAAAGGAAATTATTGCGTTTGCTGAAATCTAACAGGGAGATCATGATAGCCAACACAAAATGGCAAAGAAGGAATAAAGTTACGCAGAAAATTCCATGGTTTTTAGCCAACACAGTTTCAACCACATGTTTTTCTTTAATGGGAGGAGGTTTAACAGTCCACTAAGGCTCCAGGATTCATCATCCCTTTAAGCTCTTGGACACCCCAAAATCTGTAATGAGGTCCTAAGAATACTTCAGGGAAGCCATAACGTACTGGAGCTGTCAAAAACAGCACTGTGTCCTTGAGACTTCTTCTGTGTGCCCTCCTGTCCATCAGAGCCATGATTTCCTTTTGTTACATCCCTTCAACTGTGCCACATGGAAAATGGGCCCTGTCTTTGTCTTGAAGGAGGTGAAAAATTGAGTAACACATATATTTTCATAGTTAATACAGCCTAACTGCTAGTCCTATATATATTCCCCCAGATGCCACAGAACAATTTTCCTTTATATCCTCTTACACACATTTTCTCGCAAATTCTTAAGTCCTATTCCTTAGGCAGGATCAGCAAGTTGGATTGAGGGAGGAACACTTCCTCCAGTGGAGCACTGGTATATTATCATGTTTTCCACCCATTTTATCCCCTCTGCAGTAAAAGTTGGACAAATGATCTGCCCTTAATTAATGGTTTATATATAATTTTAGCTTTAAAAAGCAGTCAGAACTAATTTTTCCCATTACCAAAAAAATAAAAGATGAAACCACTTAGCTGACACTTATTTTTCTTCATTGTCAGCGTCTGCCTACATTCTCATATTGCTGGAATTTTTAAAGAAATTATTCCATAAATCTCAATAAAGTAATATTCTCTCCTAGATTTAATTTGGAAAATGGAATATACAATCTGTGGGAGAGGTCTGCAAAATACTTTCAACCATTTGTTTTTAATTTACAGCAGATAGTTTTAAAAACCTTGATCTATCTTCTCTGGTATTGAATTGCAATCCCTACAGCTGAATTGCAACAACTTTAATTTATGTAATAATTATTTTTATGCTAACTGAACGCCTTGAAAAGAAATAAAAGAGGGAGTAAATCACCAAAAATCTTTTATATTTTTGACATTCCTAAACAGTTGGTGACTCTCTATCAGCTGGATTCTCAATCACTGTAATAACCCAGAGACAACATACAAGTGGTAGTGGATGAAGGGATCTGAGTGATGCTGTAGTGTGAATGAGGAGAGATTTTTTTAATGTCAAACTACATAAGAAAAGAACTTACTTGAGCTCTTCCTTAAAGAAAACACATACCACTCCATTACAAACTGAATGCTTAATTGTTAGTAATGAATGCAAAATAACATTGTGCACCTCACAGAAGCCTAGTTGAAGATGTGACCAAGCACTATTGACTCTTTATGAAATAGCAGAGAATGTTTATGTTAATGCCTGCACTAAACCTTGAGCATTTTAAGGATCTCATCAAACCAATAGAATCTCAGATCAGAAGAAAGGCAATTTGAAATGTTGGCAACTTCCATTGCTGCTCTTTTCCTTCCCCATAATGGCCTTACAAGATATAACAGGACAGCACTATCAAGACACTACTGCTCCAGTGACTTTCTGAGGGAAAGAGCAAGAAGTCAGTGCTCTCATGTAACAAGCAGGTGTGTGCCTGTGTAGGTAAGTCAGTAAGACCAAATAAAACTGGACAAGCCACCTATGACATTACTCCAGTTTGCCCCTACTGACTTACAGATCCCAGCCCTGCCAAGCACAGAGTAGTTCCAAAAGTCACGTCCAAAGTTTGAAGCAACACACAAATCCAAAAGTAGGGAATATTAGGGACCTGCCTAACAGAAACCAGCCACTGTGGAATTTTACCCCTCTGCTAGTTCCCTCTCTCTGGGACAAATCTAAACTACTTCACAGACAGTATCCATGTGTTTGCAAAGGCCTGTGGGGCTGGGAAAACCACAGGTAAAATTTATTCAAACCCTTTATTTACAAATGTTTGGTAAAAAGATGTGTAAGGATTACCTAATTTAAAAGTAATGTCATTCTTGAAGCAGAAGCATTCAAAACTGTGGTTTTGCTGTAGTTCAGTGAGTCAGCATTTTGCAACTTGCAACATTTTGCATTTCTGGTAGGGATATATTCTCCTTACAAGCTAGATTGTCCTTTGAAAAAAATTGCTTTTAAAATAGTATATTAAACATATATGGTACAAATAAAAGAACAAAGGAAGATAGTTCTATAATATTCATATTGTCCTCTATTTTGTATAAAATGCATATACATTTCATCCATGTGTATAAATTTTATTACATTTTACTATCTGTATCAATATTTCAACTTCCAAGCGTATCTATTCTAAAGAAAAAAAGTAGCAAATGACTAAGAGAAGTGAACTTAATTAGCTCCTTACTAACCTAGTAACTTCCAAAACCCCTTCATATGAATGGTCAAAAAAACCCCAAACAAAATGCATGAAAGAAAATTACTCTCATTCTGAGCAGAGGTAAAATTATCTTTTAGTAAGGCCCAAGGATTCCTCTGTTCAATAAAACAAAAATGTACCTTTGACAACCAGTGAATAAATTGAAACATAATAAACTAGAATCCTTGGTACTGAATTTTATTTATTTGATTTCCTTAGGTGGTGTAGGTTGCCAATATAGATATTACAGATGCTTTCATTAAAAGTGAAGAGAATCTCTTAATCACACGTTAGATGTTCTAAATACGCGGTGAATGAGAGGTTTTTAAAAAAAAAACAGCTGAAGTACTGGATTTTAAAACAGAGTCTGCAATGTGCTGATTTGGTTAGCAAATGTGCATGACCACTCAAGAGTAAGCAGTGATAAAATAGAAAGTGCAAAGGGTATTGCTCATGTTATAGGATCACTCTGTCTGGGCTATTCAGAGGAGCTCCCAAGGCTGGACTGTACAAAACTTGCACTTCTTCCATTATGTTTCCTTGTTTTCTGTGTGAATTCTGCCCATTTACAATAAGGTAGAATAGTGTTTTCTTAATGCTGTCCTCAACCACACAATTCTTCATTTGATCAAAAACTAGTGGAATTAGGATTTGTGTTCAGCTGATTAAAGGTCTGGGTCCATGATACTTTGTTTCAGTTCTAGCTGTTTGAAACTTTATCGTCTTAATTTTGAGACTGAACATACACTGTGTTGTTCTAATTGCACTGGCTTTTTGCAAAGAACTTTGTACTGTATTCAGCCAAGTTACACGGTTTCCAAGATCATGGTCTTGGCTCAGGATAAATGGAGCCAATGAGCTAAACAAATTCCTGCTTTCTTGGTTCTTATAGTACAAGAAAAATGGAAAGAGCAGGATACTTTTACTGCTTTGTACAAGTGAAACAATCCTGGAAACTGCAGAAATATAAGTTAGCTGTGTTTATGTCAGCAAGACACACTATTTTAGAAATTATTTTTAGCTTTCTTTCGAAATGTGAACCACAAATTATAACATTAATGAAGCAAACATTTCTCTCCTGGCAAATTTAAGAAAAGTTCGATTTAAGATAATCAGTTTGGCATTTAAAATAGTAAAGAAATTTAGTCTCGTACAGACAAATATTAGAGTTCTCATAACATGTAATAGTAATAGCTCTGTGTTGCACAAGGATACACATGTCTATATTTGATTCAACTTCTGTTATTGAGAATGCTTTCCTAATGAGATAGATTTTAAAACTGGGGTTGAAATAAATGAGTAATGGAAAAAAAAAGAGAAGGGACTTCTAATCAGGAAAACAGTGTACATTCTTTCAAAGTCATGTTTATAAGTTCAGAGAAGCAGTGGATCCAGTTCAAAGACAAACCATATTTCAATCTGCTTTTCAGAACTACCATATAGTTCACTACTAAAGTTTGTTTTCAGCTGAATCTTAGCATAACAACAACTCGAGATACGTTACTGTACCTAATAATGGGCTTTAACTTGTAAGATAGCACAATTTCTATGGAATACTGAAAGGGCAAATGTAGTCTTGATGCAGATCTTGAGCAAAATACATGAGTTGATTCAGGAAGTTACCGTGGTTGAGCCACTAAATAAAAGTGACCGTAATATAATTAAGCTCAACATCCTCCCATGGGAACCTACCATAAGGTAGTAATATTACAGTACTTTTCAAAAAAGGAAGATTTTTATATTGAGGAAGTTAGAAATAGCCTGAAGAGGAAAGTTAGGAAATTAAAATCCATAGAAGCAGCATGGAGGTTCTTTGAAAGTACCTTATTAGGCTCAGAGAAAGTATGTATATACTGGAACAATCAGGAATCAAGAAGGTGAGAAATATTACAAGGTACGAGGGAATGTTCAGGCCCCCAAAAAATAATAATCCTATAATGAAATGGAAATCCAACTCAAGTGACACTAATAGAGCAGAATAAAAACTCAGAACACCAGAGTAAGGGTTATATCCTGCCTTTGTTTCCCTGACAGAGTAAGTAGGAGTTTCCCATAAATATTCACAGTAGAACAACATTCTGAGGTTTGAGAGGAAATTTAAAGGACAAATAGGGGAAAAATACAGAGAATTTTGAAAACATTGTGATAAAAGAACTTCCTCAAGCTAGGTGATGATCTTTGGCAAAGGCTGGTTAGCTAGACCAGGAGACTATAAAAGCAAAAGGTATAGCTTGGTTTCTTTACATAAGAGAGACTGAGAAAGACACATCCTATAGCTGGCATTTAACATTTTCTGCTTCTGCATCTGTAGGATGAGAAGGGGGGGAAAAAAAAGAGTGAGAAGAGAAATCATGGAAAGCACCAGCATAAATAGGTGCTCTAAAGGAACTGAAAATTTGAGTAATTAAGATAATGAAGTTGTACTACTTGTTTTACAAAATTTCATCTGTGAGTCTGGCTGTAAAAGGGCTCTGAAGGTCATCTTGAAAATTGTTGTAACAGAGGAGGGAGAACCCAGAAAAATCCTAGATGAAAAATCAAGAGAACTGTAAAATTAGGTCAAAAAAGTATCTGTTTATAGCTTTACTTGTTGCCACAAGCAGAATGCTGTCAAAGAAGTAGTAAGATAGTGAAGAAAAAGTAGTTTATATTTCCAGAAGTTTTTATATGGTGTTTCTGAAGGAAGTGGAATGGGAGGTTCCCACTCATACAATAAAAACACCCTGTTGTGGTTCTGACTGCACTCAGGGAACTGCTCCATACCAATGCCTCTGGACATATCTCCAGTACACTTCTAAATTAAGAGCGAAAAACAGATAGAAGAAATAAATAATCCATATCTTTAAAATAATTTTAAAATGTCTAATCTATTATTGCTTCCAGAAAATCAGCTGTTGCTTTGAAAGTTCATGATAACTAAGTGGCAGACTTTGCTGATGATACAAGATTGGAGTGTGTTGGTAGGAAGTCTAGAGAAATTTTTAAAACATAAGTAATGGAATGGCACACTAAATTCAATACAACATAAAGATTCTTTAAGCACACAGAGCTCTCATCTTATTCTGTTCTATCCTGAAAAAAATATAAGAAGCACCAGTGACAACTCTGACTAGCTATCTAACTAGAAAAAAACAGGCATTAAGCACTATCTAAAAGAGGGTTTGAAGTACCTGGGATAATGAACTCTGTCACTATTTAACTCAGCACCATCCTTAGGAATTCAGCAAGATACAATTGAATAAAACAGTGTTGAAAAGGGTTTTTGTTTGATGGCATCTGAAAATACATTTAATTTGGAAAAAATAACATCTAGCAGAAATAGGTGAAGTAATACATTTCAGAGAAGGCAATATTGCATTTTCAGCCTGTTTTTTTTTGATGAAAAATTTTAACAAATTGAATTGTCACACTTAAAAGGAATCACATTTGAGCAACATAATCACTTGTCTGTTACATGCTGCTGCTTTGGTGGTTTTGATTCAACAGCAATTAACGAAGTATTCGCCTGTAGCTTTTCTACTACTGTAATTTATTATTCAATTTTTTACAAAAAATACAATGCCATGTATCTTTCCTGATAGGGAATTGGGTCATCTGTCCATAAAACTGGGTGCAGTAGGTCCTGTGCTGGTGTGGCAGCCTATACAACTCTCACCTTTAATCTTTGCTTCAGATTCCTTGTCCAGAAGTGACATCGTGTTAATATTTGTTTTCTGTGTGGGACAGAACCAAGAGTCTCAAAATTAGCTTTTATGTGAAACTCAAGGTGTGCTGCAAAGCTCAGTGACTTGATAACTCATTTAGGCATCAGACTCACTTGTACAGTCTGGTTTATATCAGAGCTGGATGCAACAGAAAGCATTTCCAACATCAACTAAGAGTTGTCAGGATATGCTTCCAGGGACACTTGCAAAATTGCAAAATATTGGACACAATATACAATAAGACAATTAAATTCAGAGAAGCGGCTGCAAAGGCACATGTAAAGTCAATGGTCCTTGCTCACAGAGACCTGTTGTGCTACTGCATGAAATTAAATATTGTTTGGTAAAAGAGGCTCATTGCTCTGTATAGTTCAAGGAAGTTATTCAGGATATGCAAGTTGCACATTGTAGTCCCTGTTGTGAATCAAGTGCAGGATTCCCCTCCTGATTGTTAGGAAACTGTTGTTTGGAAACCTTCTAAGGTCAAGACTAGAAATTCTTGTGAAAACAGAAAAACTAAAGGAGAGAAAGTCCATAACAACATAACCAATAGCTTGATAGGTTAGATCTTTAGATTGAATGTGTGAACTGATTTTTTTTTTTACTGATTAGGATTTTCCAACAATACTTGCTGCAGAAATGTTTTGCCAAAAACCCTAGGCTAGCATAAGAGTCATAGACTCTCACAGAACACAATTACATTAGGGATGTCATTCCCTATATTCATTGCCAGACTCAATTGCCCATCTGCAGAACAAGGTTCCAAAGCCTTCTGTTCCCTGGGCTGCACAAGCCCCACTCTGGTGGCCTCTCCTCACAGGGCAAATGCTCCAGTCTCCAGCCCTCCTCCACTGGACTCACTGTTGGTGTGGTGACACCACTGCTACTGAGGGCCTGTAGAACCAGATGCAGTATTTTATATGCAGCTTCCTGAGGGCAGGATGATGGGTTTCTCTGCTGCCTGTGCTCCTGTTAAGCAGCCTAGTATGTGGCTGGTTTTTTCTACTGCCAGGGCACTCTGCTGGCTCATGTTCAATTTGCTGTCTGCTGAGACCCCAAAGTCCCTTTCAGCAGACCTGTGCCCAGCCAGTCAGTTCCCTGCCTGTATTGTTGCAAATGTAATGGGATTTGGAAAAGAAAAGATCTGCAGGAACCTGTATCTGTAGTTCTGATTCATTCCTTCTGACTGGGCTATCCAGTCAGAGGTAGTTCTTCCCCAACTCAGTGAAGATCAAGGTTGTTATTTAAAAACTTAATCTAGAGATAGCCACCTCTGAGATATCTTTCTTATCCTTCTGTCCCTCTTCCCACCACAAAACCCGTCCAGTTGCTTTAACCACTGTAAGGTTTAGAACTTCATATCAGGCTGGCTCCTCTCTGTCTTAAGAACTGTTTTAATTTCTCAAAAAACTGTATTCAGATGAGATTTGCCAAGTGTGTGGATGTGCATTAGACCTCAGAAACAACAAACAAACAACAAACAGATGCTGTGACGCTGTTGACTTAATGGCTGTGAACTGCACACGTGCATAGAAGGGTGTGAAAGAAGCCTCGCCACTCACACCATTTCCACTGAAGACTGTCTTTTAAGGGGTTGATTTTCAGAACTCTTAATCACTGCTGTAACCAGATACTTAGACTTGAATATTTATTATATATGTAAGGCATTAAATACTTATTGTGATTTATAGCTTGGGTTAGGATGTTATTTTTAAATAAGCCATGTAAAGTACCTTCAATCCTGTCCATTCACACACACATGAAGCAGACTCCAAAATAATGAAATTGGCTTAGAAGCCACGTGCTTGAAAAATCTGTTTGGAAACAGGGGGAGTGGAAATTCACTGCCTCCCTACTTTTTAGCTTGATTTGTGTTCTCAGACTTCTTCCTGCAATCAAGAAGTCTGAAGCTTCAAATTAAAAAGCTGAAAACCTACTTGCAATGTTTTATTCTACTAATTTCAGCTTTCAGTACACCTCTTATACTTTGCAAAGCTTGTAATTTAATTGCAAGCATTGGCTACAGTACATACTAAGATGTGTACACATGTCTATGTAGCTGAAAATTCCACAGCATAATGAAATATTAGTTGTAATTAACAAGAGACTGGATTGCTGAGGTTCTGTGGCATGACTGCAAATGTTTGAGCCCACATTCCTTCCATACAGTCAGCTCTGATGAAGTTCATAAGTCCCTCATGCAGTGAGACTGTGGGAAGGGCCCATATGGGCAGAGAACAGGGGAACCTGCTGGTGTGCTGGAGAATATCTGCTTTGTTTCAAACTTCATATGAGAAAGGGCAATTTTCATATTACACTTATTACATTTCATGTGTCCCTGGGAGATTTTCCTCTATCAGTTCCAAGAACAATTGCAAGGAAATATTTCTGAGTTTATGAATTTGTAGAGGAAGTGAATTTACCACTTTTAAATATGTTTAGCAGTTACATTTTTATTCCTCAGATATAGCAAACTGTATATAGCCTGTCATTTTTCCAGAAGTTATTGTTCTTTTTCTCCTAAGGGAATATGGTTTCTGTAGCTTTAGTGAGGTTCAACTAATTATTACATACCTTGTATTTCTAAAGAAGAAATTATGTTTATGTTAGCTATTTTTCTTTCAGAAATTGTTCCATTCAGTACTTAAGCATAGTTTGCAAATGTGTGAATTTGCTATTCCTTTTTTAGGGGGAGGGAGAGTAATAGAAAATGTTGGCATTTATCAAGGAATAATGTATCAGTGTATTACAATATTCTGACAACTCTAGTAATTTTTTCTACTTTGAATTTGAATAACTGTCGCATTTAGCTAATATCCATTCAAATGCAAAAGTCACCATGTGTAAATAATGACATCATTTAAAACAGATGCCCAAGTCTTCCAACAACAACAACAACAAAATCAGGAATAATGAATAATATTTACTTAAATTTCAAGTTTATATTAAGTAATACACTGTATTGTTTGAAAAAGTTATCAGGGGTCTTTGGATTAAATTGGTCCAAATCATCTGTGTACTGCATATCTTTGAAAGATGACTTGAAAGATATAATTCCAGTTGATAATTCCATTACAAATTAACTCAACTGGTACGTATTTGTCTAAGGACAAAGATGCTGATGAGCCAGTCATGCTGTAGAGCAGAGCAGCACAGATGGTTTGGGGACGGCAGGCAGGATCATGTCTCACCACCGTGGCTCCACTCCTTTCTGGGAGTGGAGAGATGGCTCTGACCATTAGAGAGATGGCTCTAATCCTTGGCCTATATGTAGGAAAGGACACAGTGGGCAAGAGAAGAAAAAGCAAGACTCTCTATTCCTCCTGTGTAATCAGACCTGTTTCGTGTGAAACAAAACTTTCTCATCTTATAATTATGTCATTAGCATATGCTATTGCATAGAATTGTGGTAATACTCTGGTATTGACATATCTCCTGACACTAAGAGAGAGCAATAATGAATTAAAAATTAGCATTCCAAACACTGGAAAACTCTGGAGTTAAAAGAAAAAGGAAGATGAAAGACATTAACTGGCCCCTCTATAAGCATAAATTATCACTTAATAGAAAGTATTATAAGTAATGTAAATGTAAGACTAAGACTTTCAAATTATTGCTTGTGGTCAATATGAGACTAGGTTTGGGGAAATACTGATTGTTCTTTCTGTGATTCCTATAAACTTTTTAGCTGTTTTAAGTAAAACCTTATAAATAAGGAATCACTTTTAGAAATGCCCTTAAATGTTTAACATCTCAAAACAGAAGCAACAAAAAATGAGTCCATGACTCCTCTGAAACTCTTTGAGTTTGACTGATTCCAAGAAGCCTCTGCAGGCCAATTGTGATAAATGTGCTTTTGTCACATGGAAGGGAAAATTGTTTCCTTCGTAAGACAATTATGATGATGCTTATTTCTTTTTAAAGAGAGTAACACTGAAAAGCATGGTTCCTTTTTTCATGTGAGCACTTAGACTCAGGACTGAAAGTTTGGTTCTTACAGACGATCACATTTTTGACAAATTGCTACTGCTGTACTCCTATCATTCCTGGACTGTTTGGGGTTTTATTTTGTTTTGTTTCAAACAAGTTACAAAGATGGCTTAACTTCAGAGAGATTTTCCTAATGAAATCCATTCCACCCAGAAGGTGTTCTCTCTAACAAATGGGAAACATCACTAAATTTAACCCAAAGTCTGAGCATATGGAAAGCTACATAGATGATGTCAGACATTACAAATATTATTTGTACTTGCTAGTTTACTTCAAGGGAAATTATGAGAATGACATCATAATGATGACTGACTAATTTTTATTAGTGTTTTCTCTCTGAAACTCTAGACTTACAGTTATAAAGAAAAACAGCTTTTAAAATGCCGTATCTGTTATTCTTTTCTAACACTTTGTGATTTTTTTATTTATAAAAGATATTCATATTTTAAAATACCATAGGTACTATCAGCTCTCATTCTATTCCTCTGACATGACAAATATTTTTTGTCCAAAAGGGGAAAAAAAAAGTATTATTTAATGCTCATAAAAGATAGGAAATGATCACATATTTTTTTAAATTAATTGCTGCTTGGGTTGGCCTATGAACCTATAAACTCTGCTGGAACAGTTGTAGCAAATTTCTTTACAACGGTTTCTTACTATGGAAATTAATTATGCTGATGAAGGGGTGATGATCAGCTTAGGAATAGTGATATGTTTCTTCAGTCAGCAAAGACAAATCACAGGGTGCCACAACTCTGGAGACATCCAAAATCCACAGAACCAGTATAGCTCTATTTTACAGCAAGAAAGACAGTAATCCGGGGTTTCACAAGTACTTTTTACAAAGCTCTATTGGGTAATTTTGCTGAGGACCCCTTACCAAGAGGTACTGTATCAGCTCCAGCTCTGCAGGACTGCTCAGGCATTCTATGTTATCTTTAGAGCTGGAGATGGCAGCAGCCAAGGACACCACTAAAAAGTGTCTCCCACAGCAAGGCAAGAAACATTTTTCAAGCCCAGACAAAGGGCATCCCTTCAGAAATACTACAAGAGTCATCGAGGGACTAGATATGAGGATTTGAGTCAGTAAAGACTCCATAACTGAAACCTGGTGGGTGGTACAGCAAGCCAAAGGCCATCTCTTATGAAGAATTCTCCTCCCTATTTTTAGGAACTTAGCACCACCAGGCCGCATTCTTAGGGTCTTTACTGAGGACAAGATTAGGCCACAACACCACAAATCTCTATGACCATATTAATATCTTTCTTCAGATGCTTTCATCCCATCCAGCACCATGTTTATGTTTGAACTCAAAGGCAGTGGTCTTATCAATGTGTTTATGGATGAGCATGTTCATAGGTGTTACATGTTTGTTTATTTATGAAGACTTGTTTTCATAAGAAATTCATATTTATGGTGTCAAAGTGCTTGCACACTTTAGGGTACTTAAATGCTGTGCCCCAATGGAGCCTTCATATTAATTAATTAATTTAATATGCGAAATTCAGGGATTAATTCAGCATCACTAATCCCTGCCGACCTCCTGGCATAAAGCGATGCATTCTCAGTCTCACCTCCCACATAAATACATCTATGTTGTGTGCAGAGTCAAGGTGACTCCCATGGCTGGGTTCAAATCCTACTGGTAAAGCAGCTCTAGTGATTTGAGAAATTGCCCCCCCCTCTCAGGCTTTGTCATCCTCTTGCCTCAGCTAATGCCGAGTAAGTGTCTAATGCTCCCATTTCATTCCAGTGCAAAGCAAATGAAGTTCAGCAAATAACTAAGGGGTAGTTCCATCATACAGAGTCACAAATTTTTACTTTCAGAAAATCCAACAACATCTTCCATAAATTACATGATTTGAGTTCAAAGATATCCCAAAACAAGAGGTCTAGATCCTATCAATGGCATCATTCATCTCAACACAGAGGGAAGGTTTGAGACTGAGACTGATTTGCAGAGCAATTCTAAAGAGTTATGCCACCACGTAATGGGCTTATGCTCCAAGGAATGCTCCCCTAACCAACCCCATTTGCAAATGATTTTCAGGATAAAAATGAGCAAATGATCTGTAATAGATAATAAACAGCTAATCATTACATCACAAATACCACATCAATTAATATAGATACATTTATTAAACCTCTTTTATATATGACTTACATTAAAGCATTCTATTTTATCAAGGATTCAAAGGGATTAGACTTTAATTTGTTATTTTAGTATACTATACCTTTAAATTGTTGACATATAAGTTGTATAAATAGAAACACCATAAATCTCTTAAAAAATGTACCATAAATTTTTTATGTATGACCTTTAAGTAACAGCAGTCTGTTGCATAACTCTGCAGGGGAAGTCACATGGTGGAAACCTCATATTTCCTTAAATTTATGGTTGTTTCTTGGTGGTCTAAAAGTCTTCTTTTTTTTTTTTTTTTTTTCCAAAGTTGTAATCTTAGTAAATTGTTTAATGTTTGGTCTAATGCAGGTCAGTGTAAGTTCTTATTTAGATTTATAATAGGAAATATATAATGTCAGATACCAATGAAGCCTGGCTAATAAAGTCAAGGATACCAGTGTTATGTTTCATTATAATGATGTGAAGATAATGCCTTTAGCTGCATAACCACCACGTTAGCTACAGACCGTAAATAAATCTTTGTGAAATCTTGGGGTAAGATTCATTAAGAGAAAGTACTCCAATTTTTCCACTAATTGTTTTTCCTCCTCAATCAGAAGCATTTTTGATTGATAAATCCCCTCATCACTGTTTATCAGGTCTCATTTACTGACACCAGAAGTCAGGTAAATTCTGCAGTGGAGAGAATTAGCTGCCTCATGTTAACGTGTTTTGCACTAGAAAAAAGAATCAATGGAGTTTGGGCATGTGCCCAAATACTTGCCGAATTAGGGCTTTATGAAACAAAATTGTGTATTAAGGTAATGATCATTGCCATTACTTAGAGGAAATTTCACTTTCTCCTAATCCAAAGGAGTTTGGTTTACACTCTGAACAGTGTTATCAGCATCAATAGAAAAGGTCTGCCTCAAGTAAAAACATGCAAGTGAATATAAGTTGCATGAACAAGAAGAAATTATTAGTGGTTTTCCACCTCCACTGAAATCCTCAGAATCCAAAACAGGAATTTACAACACTTGGCAGAATAAAAATTAAACCCCACTCAGAAATGTCAATATTTAAAATACGTAGTACAACCATAATTTAATGAGTTCTTTAAAAATACACAGGCACATACATGAAGTGCACAATTTTCAGAAATCTTTTTCCCCAACACTGGAGTTGAATGTTGTAGGCATAACAATATTAACTTATTCTTTACTATAAAATAAATTCTTCCGGGTAGTTCAAAGACCATTTATTTAAGCCTTAAGATGTGCAAATCAAGCATATGTGCACTGTTTATATCCACTCATGTTCCACTTTTGGTGCTACAAAAAACAATTAAATTTGATGCGAATTTAATCTACAAGGCCAGGGAAAACTGTGCCTGCCTAAATGCTGGATGCAAGTGTATGTAGTAAATACATGCATAACACATAAGCAGAAACAGCTTGGAAAATCCAAGCCCTGCACAGCCATAAATCCTCACCTGAAAGGCAGATGTGCATGTTCCACACTAGATGCAAATGAAAGCAGTGCTTTGTGTGTCCAGCCTAGCAAGGGATGAGGGCAGGTGGAGATTGGATATTGGGAAGAAATTATTTACTGTGAGGGTGGTGAGGCACTGGCACAGGTTGCCCAAAGAAGTTTTGGGTGCCCCATCCCTGGAAGTTTTCAAGGCCACATTGGATGGGGCTTTGAGCAACCTGGTCTAGTGAAAGGTGTCCTTGCCCATGGCAGGGGTGTTGGAACTTGATGGTCTTTAAGGTCCTGTCCAACCCAGGCCATTCTATAAACTAATACAACACAATTCTATAGTGAAGCTGAAAGAAGTACTGATAGTTCATTTTCAAAGAACAAGGGATGGATTCACCATCAAGTCATAAATCCACAGTCTTTTAGCAAACAAGAGAACTCAGCCCTGCTGATCTGCTCACACTTGCAGTTGCAGTGGACTCTGTAATGGGCTGCTGTTCGTGCCTCCAGCCTTCTCCTTCAGATAGCCCATGTCAACCTGAATGTAACTTATCAATCAAAGATACCCAATAGCGTGCCTTTAATGTCTTAGTAACATTTGGTTCAAGAGACTGATCATCCTGTCCAGAGCTTTCAGTGCTATGCAGGTTCAATGCATACTAGAAAGGAATGGAAAATAAAAGAATCAAAACGAACACTTTAATTTTTCATCCTTTTTTTTTTTTTCATTTTGACTTCTGTCTAAGAAATAAAACAATTAATACATGTTAAATAAATATCTCCAGGAGTGCTTAAAAGTGATAAATATAAATCTGTTCTGCTACGTCAAAAATCTGAAAACCAAATTAAGATCAAGATACAATAAAAGAGTTTATTGTCACCATATGAGTATTGCTCAGTTAAGGAACAGGCAATTTGTATAATGAGTGTCTTTGAACCTGGAACAGGGTTAATCCAGAATCTTGACAGATATGAAAGACTAGGAAACCTTTTATTTTCTAAAAAAAAATCCTTCAAAAAAGAGCATTTAGAGCCTGAACGTAGAGAAAGGATGACAGTACTCAAGGCTAGTCTGGAGAAGAAGGCACCAAAAAGAGAGCCTGGAACTTTTTTCTGTCCATGCAAGGCATTCATTATCCTCACAAATAACAGAAAAATCAGCACTGCTGGGGCTTTCACAAGTACATGAGGGTGTCAAGGGAGAGGCAAAAATCCATCCCGCAGGCAGCGAGTCTTAGGAACCTCAGAATGCTGGCAATGGCTTCGTTAGAAACCAGAGAGCCTTCCTATGCCAAGAACAGACACTAAAATCTCAGACAGTTAATGCAAGAACAGGATAGAGAGGAGTGAGAATATTCTGAGATTTTGAAAACATGCTCTCACCAAGTGTGGACTGAAAGGTTCTCAGAAAGGGCCAAATGAAATATTTCATTTCAGCGTTGACATTATTTTAACTAAAACTAATTTCTAAACAGAAAACAACTCACTGAAATAATCAAAATTCCCACTTTCACATGTATTAGAACTGGATGTTTCAAGAATTTCGAAACCATTTTACTTTTTGCCCCCCAAATACAACATGTGTCACAAGCAAGCCTCCCTTTCCATCAGGGAAAGCGGGGCCTTGGACAAATCAGCATTTTCAAATGCTGTCTTTATTCAGAGAGCTTCCAGCCATTTATATTGAAGACATTTTTCATAGTAATTTACTGGTTGTCTTAGGACAAATGAGTACTGAAGTTCTATGTCTGCATCAGCTATTGACGCACACAAACATATTCCTCCAATTATTCCATATGCATGCAGTGCCTCACCCTATTTCATTTTTGTAACTGTGCATGCTTAACACATTCCTTCTTTGCAATGTCCAAAACTATCTTTGCATTCTCAACAAGAAACATATTTCTCATTCACACATCTTGGGCCAAACCCAGATGGTATTAGTTTCCTACAAGGGTATTTCCTGTATGTCTGAATTGTCAACACGGCTGTGGATTGCCATCATTCTCCTCTTATATACAGATTCTAGTCATGGAGAGCAAACCGTATATCCTCCACCACCCTGGTTTTTCCACTTGGCACATTTCATAAAAATGCTCACGTCTCTCTTAAAAATATTAATATTTTTTGTCAGTATTTTAGTTGAGAGGTAAAGACAAGTGATCCACAAAAATGCTTCATTATTTTAGCTTCCTCTGGTGTTTGCAAAAAGTCTGTGGAAAAATGTGGATTGCTTTGCATTTATTTACTCCTTAATTTCAGGTAGCTGGCAAATTACATATTTTTTTTAAGGCTTACTGAAAGAACTAAAATCATTTGATTACTTAAGTCAGCATTTGAAAGCCAGGCTCAGCTGCAGCAGTGCAGGTAAGTTGCACGCTGGCCTTTGTGCCCTTGGGCTGCACAGCTCCTGAGGCAGTGGGAGGCTGATGTGATTAGCAAAATATCAGTGAGAAAAATTCTCAAGCAGCATCAGAGAATTCAAATGCTTGTTTTTTTCCCCATCTCCCGTTCAGTGCCTTTCCAGAAATGTGAGGATTCAATGCGTAAATGTGTTTCTGACCCAAGTACAAACATGATGCACCTGCACGACTTTTGTTGAAAAAATGCAACCATAATATTTTCTGGATTATTTCTAGCTGTATTTCTATCAGTACTCCAAAAAGTGCAGTCATTATATTTCAAAGAGCTTGATTTTAGATAACAGATACAATTCCAATGCTGACACTCACATGTGGAAGCTTAAAACTCAGTAGCAGATGCCGGACCTCTAAATGGGTTTTCTGTTTGCATCTGTGCCAATAAGACAAGACTGTTTACTTTTTGGAACAGTGGAATGGCCAAAGAACATAGGTATAAACCATTTCAATATTGGAGTAAAAAGACCTAACAGAGTTGCCTAGCCTTCATCCAGTAGTTCTGTTCTATGTCTACTGGTAAGATGCTGAAGAATACTTACGGAATTTCTAAGAATACAAAGTCTGACTTTGCCTATTTAGCTTAGTAATTATTGAGAAAACCAGCAGCACATGCAACCAATATTTGCTTTTCAGATATGACACATTATTATCAACACTATGCTGAATGCTGATGCTAAATATAGGCTGGAATATGCCTCTCCATGCATCCAGATTTCAGAGTCCAAAAGTTCTTCGGATATTAGAGAACAGAATAGCATTTGCTTTATCGGTAGGATTTGCACACACATTCTTTGGTGACTGAAAAATGGTGACATGTTCCCATCTTTCAGCACCTGCAGGCAAAGCCTCACATTCTACTTGGGGCCTCTGCCTTCAGGAGAGAATTTCAGACAAGATCATAGGTGGACTATTCAGCATCAGTTGCAGTTAACTTTCCATATGCTTCCTGTCTCTCCTGTGTTTTTAATGTTACGTGAACTCCTATCCTTCAAATCACCTCCCACTGCCTACTAAAAAAACATTCAGATAATGTAATTTTCCGGTTTCTTACAATACAAAGAAAATATTTGAAATATATTGCAGAAATCACTTCAGAACCTTTGCTAAGAATCTTCAGAGCCTTAGTGACTAAAGCCAGAAACATGCTAAAGAAATTTCTTTCAGTGAAGAAGATTACCTTTATATTTTACAGTGAAGAGAAGCATCATTTTGATAAGCCACTGAATTCATTCTTCTCTCAGAACAGTGACCGAGCTCATAAAGCCCACAGCTGAATCCAGGTTATGTTGCAAACATGAATGATTAACATGGTAATACTTGGTGAAGAAACACAAACAGCGTGGACTGAAAGAAATGCCTCTAACCCTTTATTACCCTCTGGCAAAAGGTATCCTGTCGAAGGGGTGCTTTCAAAATTGTTTTTACTAATTTCTTTTGCAAGATACAGACTGCTAGCAACTTTTATCACTTGCTGATCAAGTTTTCATATCCATTAGCATGTAGACAACAGTAAGGTCATTGGGACCAATCTAAGTGGAAATCTGCAGCTTTTTTCCTTCAAGCTGGCTGTGGTTTTCTGTTTTCTCCCCCCACCCCACAGTATTTAAATACACAGCTCATGTGAATGTAGCATTCCTTTTGCAAGCAGAAAAAGCAAGTATCTGCTCTAATAGGTGACAGTTCAGCACCGAGAGCCAAAGGAGAAAGGCAGAATTCTTTAAAAAAGTAATGTCATCATGGCATCTTTCCATTTGCATCTCTCCTTTTTGAAACTAGTTATTTTTTAATGCCTACAATTAGACAGATCAACATTTCTGTTTTTAATTTAACGCAGAGAGTATGATAATTACTGTTATTCCGTTCTGAATTATATCCCTAAATTTCCATATAAAGTGGTCACGGTAAAACAGCATGAATTTGTTTTCGATTATCGGGGTATAGAATTTGTTGTAGGTTCGTTCATTTCACATAAGCACTGTCAAATTTGCTCTGTGTCACCATACATCCTCTTTTTTCCCCCCTCTCAGTAGAAAATAAGTCCTAAACTCATTTTAAAGTGCTGTAGATTTTTTTGTGGACATTTATGAAAATTAGCAGCTCTGGCAGTAGGATTTTTATTTTGCTATAGCATATTTTTATCCTTAGGAAGGGCAAAACTGACAGCAGTGATTGGCTGAAATGTCATGCCATAAAAAAAGCAACTTCTACATTGAAGAGTCCATATTCTTAGAGTCTTTTGACAACTCTCTTCCATTAATCTGTGTTTTGAACAAAATGAAAAAATTTCTTGAACATGCTACTGAAAAATAAAGATTACTTTTATATACATAGCGAAGGAATGAGAGCATGAGAAAACCAGAACAGATGGCTGAAAGGCCCATAGTCAAATTAGAGCATTGGTAGAACTGTAAATCACTAATAAGATTAATTTGTATTGTTTGTGTGTTTACAGAAGAATAATGCTAGATAGCATCAAAATAGGGTGTAAGTTTAAAAAAATCATTCTTGACTGGAAGAGGTAAAGTCACAGTTTTGGTGACTGGAAAAGTGGATTATTAGTGTCTTGTCACCATGTCAGGTATTTGTGCATGTTAATGGAACACAGTCTGTTCTCTGTGGGGTAGCATCTGAGCCCATTTTATTGGACTGCCCACTGAAAGAGAGTTGTAAAATTTGTCTTTATCACAGAAGTGGCATGCAAAGGTGGGTAAAGCTTCAGAGCAACAGAAAGGAGGAGAAAAAATAGAAAGGTCATCAAGTCTATTCTCCCTATTAATGAAGGATTTTCATGGTCAGTAAATTTCTTAACACTTATGCATTCTCATTCACTGGAAGGAAGCTTTCTCACTTTCCTGGAAGGCTAATTCTACAACACAATAGACCTCAAACCAATGCAGTTGAAAACCTGTCAGGGAAAGACAGTCTGTAGTGGAAGAATGTTAAAGAGGAAAAGTGTAGGAGAGCAGATATGCCAAATAAATAAATAAAGACCAGAAAGTGGAGGCGTGCCAGGGAAATGAGAAGGAGCATGCTTATTTTTTACCTTCCCATAGTGGCCTCCGCTGGTGAACCACTCACTGAGTTGCTGGTGGAATGTAAAGCTTCCTTGAAAATAAATCCAGCTGGGGACAGAGGTGGAATCACCACCTGTGTTCCCAGAGGATAAGTGCTGCTTACAGCTCAAGAGGCCTCTGTGGTGCAGGAAAGTGTGTAATTCACACCTTCCTGAGCCAGCTTTACTGAATGCAATAATCATCTGGTCTTTATTTGAATCTCCCTCTTCCGGGACTGATTTCCACTGTCTTCTGTTATTCCAATTCTCCTAAAGCAGTGCAGTACATAAAGTTTCTCAGTCCAGATGCAGACCTCACATGGGCTCATGGCCACCTCCTTGCAAGCACACTCACGGTCGTATGTCACTCTGCCCAGGACCTCTCCATTACTGGCTGGCTCTGGGCAGTCTCAAAGCTTTCAGCTGCTCCGAACCAATAATTGGGAGAGTTGCAAAAGCAGGATTCGTCCTGCTAGAAGAGTGTGAAGGAGGCAAGCTGTGGGTTTATGTTGGGTTGGCATCTGCATTTATAAGTTTCATGTACTTTCTTTAGGAGGACGGGAAGAAAGAATTGTATTATCAGGGGACGAGGATTGTCATTTGGATTAAACTAAAGACTTGCCCAGCAGAACAGCAAAATCTGGAGTAGAGGAATTAAAAAAATAAGTACAGAGGACTAGGACTAGAAGTGAAAGGTCCTGCATTTAGTGACTGGTATCTTCAAAGGACTGTGAAGGTAAGGAAAAGAAAAAATGATCGCCCCATGTCAAAATTTTGTCTTTGCTGCAACAGAAGCAAGAAAAAAGGAATTAGGCTTTAAGTTCTAGTGCTATCAAACATCAGAACAGACAACTTTGTGATGGATGCATTTTGGCCATTTCCAGCTAAATTTTGCCCTGGACCTAATTGAATAAAAGTAGGATTTGTGCTTAAACTCCAAGTCATAGTATTTTCAATGTATAAATTTAATTGTAAAGCATTCCTGTGTCTAAAGTAATTTTACAGTCACGTATTAAATTAGTGCATTTGTTGACCAGTAAAAAATACTGAAAATCTTTGGAAAAAAAAATCCTTCGATAACTGCAAACCCCTTTATAAACAGGGTAAAAAGCAAAGCTCTGCAACACAACAGGAAAAAGGAAATGCTTTGGAGATAGGGTCTAGTGTGTACACCATACTGAGCCATGACATCAGTGCAATTATTTTCCCCTAAGGTAAATGTCTTATGTTACAAATCCTTCCCTTGCCAGAGGCCTCAGGCCCCACAGATAGCAAAGCACTTGAGTCCTCGACAGCCAAGAGGTCTGACAGGAGCTCTGCTCCTACACCCTGCCCGCAGCCCAGGCAACTTCTGCTCCTTTCGCTCTGTATCTGTGTTCCCCCTTCACCAGTCAGAAGCAGTGCCCTCTCATGGCTCACAAAATAGGTAGTGTGGCTTTGAAGGGCAAGGTGTGCCCCTGCAGCAGACCTTGGCAGGATTCTACTGCTGCAGACAAGTTTCTACCCTGTGCTGGGGCCACATTTCCAAAACATGTCAATTAAGCAAACGCTTCCCACTGAGAAGACTACCTGACACTGATCTTCAGCCCTACTGAATCTCTTTCTGAAGAGTTCAGATGGTGCTGCCCGATAAGAGGTTTTACATGTTCCACAACCCCTTCACCCATGTTTTTTTACAAATAAAACTCCTTAAGATCAAACACATAGTAAGGCATATTGGTTATGCTATTTATTACATAGGAAATAAACTAAATTAAGGGTGATCATACTACTTGAACAACTTACCCAGCATCTGCAGATAATAACAGATGAGAATAAATTAGATAAAGACATTACATTAGAGTTAAAATATGAAATCACCAGTGAATTGGCATATTTTAAGCACAGCCCCTTTTAAAAAAGGTTTTTAGTCCATTCCAACATGAGAGTGGGATTGTGCAGACAAAAAAGCTGTTAACTATAAATACCATTACTTTTTAAGTATTATATAAGAGAGTGAATTTTGAAATCAGTTTTAAAGGAAAACTTGGAATATGCTACGCACATTGTTTACTATTAAGCCACACAGAGTAATGGAAATAAATGGTTATGTCTGGTTTTGCTTACATTTGCTTACTAACATTAATTACTACCAAGGATGTGTAATTAAGGGTCATAGTTACAATATGATCTATTTTAAATTAAATAGTTAAAAATACCAGTTAAAGCATTCCTGTATATTTCTCTGTATTTACTATAGGTAATAACACATAAATTGATATAATTAAATGGCAGCATGTCTTAAAAATAAGTGCAGCATATGGTTCCGTATTATAGAAAAAGTATAATACCTTAATAATATAATGAAACTTCTGTCTATAATATCAGAGATATACCAGAGTACATTTAAAACCACAAAAATTGAAAGCAGAGCTCACTTCTGAGTGGTTACATGAAAATAGCACCATTCTATAAAAATCCAGTATTCATGTGCAACAGTTGTTTCTCTTAGTGTAAGTCAAAATACAAAGTGGATCATGTTGTGCACTTGTTTAAGATTTTTACAAGTGTAAGTATAACAGAAATTACAATACAAAAAGAAATATCAAAAACATCATTCAGTTGAGAACACATACTGGTGTAGCTATACCTTCAGAACTGACACAATGTAGCCAAACAACCATTTAAAAATTAAAAATGTACAAACACTTTGTTTTAATGTTTACTTGGCTTTGTACTAACTTTATAGAATTCTGATTAAATTATTCTCACGATTGTGATCTTAAACTAGACCAAACTGGGGTTTAAAGATCCTCTCACAGAACTCCTTAGCTGAAATTTATAATCTGGCCCAAGGCAATCAGTTTTGGAAAAAGTGGGGTATTGGTGCAGAAGGTGTCACTGCCACAAGCAGGAGAGGGGAGCTCAAGCTAAAGAGCAGCACAGGCAGCATCCAAAGTGGGAACTGCCAGATTTAGTTACGACACAAATTTCACATTGGCCCCCATCCACAGTATGTTTAAGTAATTAATACTCATTTCAGCCAACCATCATTCTTTGTCTTCAGCAGACATCCCAATGGGATACAAAGATGTGTCTCATTCTTCTTGCTCTTCCTTATACAACTGACAAACATTAATGGTTATTCCATCAAACAGTGCAGTGCAGAATTTCATACCAGCTGCTATGTCATCTACAGTTTGTTGGTGCTGGTTCATCCACTGGGAAACTTTAAAAGAAAAGGATGTCAATAAGTTATTAAACTGCCAAGGAAAAGATAGAGATATTTGACACATGGTATCCACAGGAAAGTCTATAAAACCTGGAATGCTGGTCTCACATCAAAAGTCCATTGATAAAAAAATTAAAGTGAGGACTATTCTATAGGGAAAGTCTAAAACTTTGTACATAATTATTCCATTTGATAGTACTAAAGTGACCACTCCTAAGGGGTTTTGCTGGATATCTCTCAATTTACCACACAGTATATGAGACAACACTACAGAAAACTATATACTTTCTGGCACACAGAGAACATTACAAAAGCTATGGAAGTTATGGCAGTGATTTGTTTGGAAAGAACAGGTTTGCCAGTTAGTGATCAAGCAGAAAATACACACAAACAACTATTTTCCAAAACCAGGAAAAATAAATACAGAAAACCTCATCTGGATTTCTAGTTGAACATAAGCCAAGTAATGGCTTCACTCTGCACTGAATTCAGTATCTTGGAAGGATATTCACAAAGCGTTTATTAAAGGCAGGAGTAAACAGACCTTTCAGAACAAAATGTGTCTGTCTATCTGAAAAACAGCAGTGTGACTTTTCAAGAAGCAATAGAAGCAATCTACAAATGAAGTGATACATTGCACTCTAGCAGAATCATTCAAGAGAGCAATGAGTAAAAATTGTGGCCTGATCCTATGAATACAATTTGCCATAGTTACTACAGGTCCTGTGTTTCATCCATTTTTCAAATTCTTGCTTCATGTGTACTTCATTAAAAGCTCTTAATTTAATTTTCACCTGTTTACGCTTTCAACAACTTTGCTTTCACACTGAGACAGCTGCCATGGCATCAAGCACTAAATAAAATCTTCAGCTTAGTAACAGAAGGATCTTTTCTTATAAATACTTTCAATAACTCACCTTGCATGGCAGACCTAGTGTGACTCATTGACATTCCTGGGCCCTTAAATGAGTTGAACTCATCTCTCAGGAGAAGAAATAGAACTGTCTTTGTCTGGGCACAACAGATAGAATCATCCATCAGGAATCTTTGAAATATGCCTTCCTGTTCCCAAAGCAACTGATTTGCCTCCCTTTGCTTCAGACTTTATCAGAGCAACTTGGTCAAAACTCTTAGAAACTCAAACAATAATATCTACAATCAGTTCAGACTCAGCTGCAGAATTATTTTTGGCTCATGAGGGAGAAAGAGCTGGATTGCCAGTCCCTTCATCCACGATGACTGCAACTGATTTGGCAACTGTAACTAGACTTTCAAAACTAACCTCTCTGATAACTCCCTGAAACTAAATTTTTCCAGCAAACAAATGAGCAAATTTTGTCTGCCTCTAAATTAGCAGGATCCAGATTTCATTGTACAAATCTGTTTGTATGGAAATCTCTTGACCTATTTACATCTCCTTTTCTGACTCAGGTTTCTCTTCGGTGGTTGTGATTAAAAAGGAAGTACAGCAATCATGTTGAATTAAAATAAATTAAAGCTGTGCACTTTCCCAATTAGGCCCTTTGTGGGATGACTTTCAACAGGAAGACAGGCCCATCCATCACTCTGAAGTGCAAATGCATTTTAAAAGCTTCGTTCTCTCTTATAATTTAAAATTTCATAATTAGTTATCATGGGTGTGGTTAGAGTTGCAAAACGTCTCCTTATGGGTGCAGAGCTGGAGCACTTAAATCTACAACAGAGTCACTAGTTCTAGTTTTGAAGGGCTGGCAAGCCCTGAGTTAAACTCCAAAACAACTATCACCTTGTGAATAATCACATATATGAATTGATTTTCAATTGTTAGTTATGTGCTGTGTTTATTTCTGTGCCTCAGCTTCACTCCCTGTATTGCCTCAAGAGGAACAAATGAATCTAAGTTTTACTCTTCTTTTATACAAATACAATTTTAGGCATAGCAATATTACATACATTTTTAGAAACCAAAAAGAAAATTGCCTTCTATTTGAGTACACAGGGTATTTGCATTGTCACAGTACATTACATGGATTGGATGCTTAACATATAACTGTACTAATCTTCATGGCAAACATAATAACAAAAGAAAGTTGTTCTGAGATTTTTCTATTTTAGTTTTAAAAAATAACAGAAAACCTTTCCAGCGAGGGACCACATGTAAAACTATGGTTTCTCTGCACAGAGACCAAGGCTGCTTATTACCTACAGTACACTAGCTATGATGAACAGACCACCATAGTTGTGACAACTGATGTTACTGCCTCCAGGGTAAAACAAAGGTTTACATATTACACAAGCAATTTAACTGTTTTCTAAACATATTGCCAAGACAGTGGGAGTTGGCAGCCGGCACTGTGTTTTAGGTTTTGGATACTTGGATTAGAAGTGACTGCTGATTATAGACCTTTTTATTCGTCTTCTACGAATTACAAGCAACCTAGTAACCCAGTAAAGAATCCTTCACAGCACTTAAACTTGTCTTCATGGCTTCCCAAAGATTACATACACAAATCACTCCACAAAAGTGGCATAACAGACTTGTGCATAGATAACTACATAAAGCAATTGTCTTGTTCTAACTCTTAAAGACTTCCCCAAAGTGAAATGTTTTATAATCCTTTTTGTGCAGTAGTCAGGAAAGAAATAAAAGAGTTTGGGCAAAGATTATCCACAAGAAAGAAACTTTTTTTTCTTTTGGGTTCCAGCTGAAACACAATAAAGAACATAATTAACTTCACAATTCTTTGTGTTTTTCATTTGACTGCAGGGAGGAGATGAAAGAGGACTCTTAAGCCTTGCATTCCATCCCAATTACAAGAAAAATGGAAAGCTGTATGTGTCTTATACCACCAACCAAGAACGGTGGGCTATTGGACCTCATGACCACATCCTTAGGGTCGTAGAATACACAGTATCCAGGTATCAGTAGAAGTCTAAAATTCACAAATCCTGTATTTCTCAGCAGCCTTTGCATTTTAGTATATCCCATTTCTAAAATGAACAATAAGGTTTACAATGTATATACTTGGCCACCTGCAGAAAAACTGAGTATTTTATTTCAAACAGTAATTTTGAAATGCCAGTAAGTACACAGTTTTTATCTTTTTAAGATTTTTTTTTAGTTATTCTGTCATTTTTTAATTATAATTACTTCCTACTTGTTGTGTATAGGCAGCAAAATAATTGTTTGTGAATGCTAGAAAATTGAAATTTCTCAGAAACAACTGGTATTTTTCCACCAAGTTACAACATATACATCTCAAAGTATAATTTGAATGAGTCAAGTTTATTTTTAGAAAGAACAATGATAGTGAAACTGTGAAAACTGTGTTCATATCTTTAACTTGCAGGAAAAATCCACACCAAGTTGACATGAGGACAGCAAGAGTGTTTTTAGAAGTAGCAGAACTACATCGAAAACATCTAGGAGGACAGCTTCTGTTTGGCCCAGATGGTTTCCTATACATTTTTCTTGGAGATGGCATGATCACTCTAGATGACATGGAGGAGATGGATGGTTTAAGGTACAAAAACTACCAGTGGATAGACTTCTACTATTGCCTTCTGATTTTGCACAGTATTGGTCAGAATCCAAAGTGATCAGCAGTTGTCAGGACAAACCTCACTCCCTCTTCTTTACTAAATAATCCTCCTATTTCAGTGCCTGGGTTTGGCAAACTACTGCTTTTTGGAACAGCCTGACTGCTTAAATACATCTTTTTGTAGTTGTGTTCTATCAAAACATCTAAATACCGGAGTCCTCATCAATAGATGCAAATTTATGTAAGAACAAGGTAGGCTTCTGTTTTCTGAACTGTTATTCCATGAACAAGACAACTGTATTGAGGAAACATTCTAAAAAGTGTCTTCAAATACATACCAGAGTCAATAATGCATCACTTAGGAAAATGTCTAGCACAGATACGAAGCAATTTTACTTTAGTTCTACCTCTACAATTTTCTCAACCTGCTTTCTTCCTCTGTTTCTTTCCTCTGTTTTGCAATATTTGTCTTAATTTAGAGAAAGTGTGGTACTGAGCCTTTACAGACCTAAAAGGAATTGCTGTGCTCAAAGGCCTCTTTGGCTCAGCCAAACCGCAGGTGCTCCTGCAATTTTTAAGTATTTTTTAAGTATAAGGGTATACTTAAAACCCAGACCAGAGGGCAATTCTAATACTTGGTTTTAAATTAATGTAAAACAAGGGGTGGCTGAAACAGATTAATGGTGAAGAGAGACAGAAAAGAATGAATTTAAATATCACATCTTTTCATGTTTATAAAAAGTCTTGATGCTCTTCTGTTCCTTCTACTTCTCCTTTCCTCCATTAAAATCATGAAGGTAAGGTTAAACATTTTAATTTCTCCTGCTTCATATAACAAGTTCTGAATCCTTACCAAAAAATACCCACATATCCATTTAAACAATACAATTTCTTTCTTGCTTGCTTTGCATATAATTAGTCTTTGGATTGTACTGTGACAGGAAATCACTGAATTCAAGAGTAGGATTCAAAGTGTGAACAAAGAGCATTATGTAACTACAAAGTGATTATATCTGTAGAGGAGATACAGTATAAAAGAGTTAATAGCCTTATATGTCAAGCCATAAACAATGTTGATGTTTGGGTCAGAGGAGTTTTAGTATGCACATAAGAAGGAAATGTATGGGCCAAACTGCATCTTTGATAAGCTCTGCTACTCTTTTTTGGACTTGTATCTACCATAAAATCCACCTATATGTGATTAGTCAGTAAATTGGGTGGTTTATTTTGCTAGCTCACAATAGTATTACATGGATTAAATCTACCAGTGAAATACTATTAAAAGCCCAATTATTTTACCCTCCAACTTTCTCAGTGACTTTACAGGTTCTGTATTGCGCCTCGATGTCAATACTGACCTGTGCAATGTCCCTTATTCCATACCACGGAGCAACCCACACTTCAACAGCACAAACCAACCTCCTGAGATTTTTGCACATGGGCTCCACAATCCAGGCCGGTAAGTAACCTTCAATGAGACTGAATGACTCTGGAGCAGATACTGTTTTCAGCAGAAACTTTTTATACAGTCAGGCAACAACATTTTAATAATAAAGCCACTCGTGAACTTTTAAAATCTTCCGCTCCTCTACTTCCACACATATGTCACAGTTAGAAACAAATGTACATTGGCAAAAGGGAAAGAGAAGAGCATGCACAACTACCACAAGGCAAGACCAAAATGGCAGAAACAAAGTACAGGATTTTTGTTTTTAATTAATAACAAAATTACCACCTTTATGAAAGGAAAATGCTTAAAGTAGACAGTTGGTAAAGTACAGCTGAGATGGGAATCTTGACTGAGAAAAAAAAGGCACGTGGAAAACAAATGAGAACATCTGGTGATATCTAAACAATAGCAAGGAGGAGAACAATGCTTTAACTAAACAACACATAATTCAGGAAATTAGGTGGGTGGTAGTACTGAAGTGACATTTAAATTCATGGTTTGAAAAAAATCAGAAAGTCAAGTTGTTCAGATAGGGAGTTGATTTTTGGACTTTTTAACAGTCCAAAATTCCTACACCGTGTAAGTAATTTAATTTAGCTTGGTTAAGCACTTACTATTCTTTTCAGGTGCTATAGAGCAGAGTACATTTTATCACTACGAAAAAATAGTTTTATTTTACATTATATATAAAATGCTGTAGGAATGGGAAAGTTGTATTATCTCTTGTATATAAGTCTAACACATTTCTCAGGTATTTTGGCTCAGCATGAAATAGGTCCCCCAAATGAGTAGGCACCTAAAAGAAACAATATTACTTTCAAATGTGATGCTTCATATTGATAATTACACGTTATGAATTCGTCTTTCTCATGGATTTTCTTTTTTTTTTGTCATTGTTGTTTTGCAGGTGTGCTGTGGACCGGCACCCAACAGATGTAAACATCAATTTAACTATACTTTGTTCAGATTCAAATGGAAAGAACAGATCTTCAGCAAGAATCTTACAAATAATAAAGGGTAAAGACTATGGTAAGTTCTATTCAGGGTAAAGCTGCTTGGAACAGTCAGTTTTTATGTCCATGGAATAATAAATAGAAGGCAGAAGAAGATACATAAAGAACTGTATAGCCATGATAGGAAGCTTAGAGCACAGATAGGATAGATAACTTTTCAGAGATAGAACTGCTGAAAAGTTCTGTCTTTTCAAGAGAGAACTTTGAGGTACCAGCGGATAAAAGATGCAGGACCAAACAAAATGACTCAACTTTGTTCTTGTTGGTGTAGAGTATAATGTAAATAAGATTTAACAAATTTGACAGTTGTTAGTCTGTCAAAGATCTCACTGTTGCTGCATATTTTGGCTCATGAAGAGAATATTTTGGAATATCAGGAAGTGATGGAAATGTATTCTTAGTCATTCACAAACCTTTTAAGACGGAGAATGGAAACCTCATGTAATGTGCCTCCTATAATGGAAAAAGTGAGATAGACAACAACAGACCACAACCAAACACGGAAATGACTGAGCTCTGTTTAAATGTTACTAAAAATAAAAAACTTACAAAAAGGCACTATGCTACTACTTCATAATAAATGACTAGTTTAGATTAGTTACAAAAGGATAAATATAATCTATTAGGGACTTTAAAATATTAAAGTGTTTCATGTTCTCTCTGAACCAGTAAAGTTGTCAGTCACAATTTCAGTTTCATGTTTGACTCTGCTACTCACCAAGATCACTTGCTAGTTCAGGCAAGCCAGGTGACAGTTCCTGTGAGCTGTCACCTGCCTTGACTGACCATTTAGCAGCTTGTAAATTCCTGATGGTAAAATGTGATAAATGCCAACAGTGTGTAAAGGCAGTGAGAAGTGGTCTGTCCCCTGGAACTTTGCATTTTCCATTTGTATTCACATCCCTAGTCTCCCACCTGTACTCTACTTAGAAGCAAAGCAGCTATGCTGGCTTGTACAATAGTACGCAACAGTATAATGCAATTGTACTACTGCAGTTATTGCATGTATTTTCTGTGTCCATTTTATAAAAGCCAAACCAAAGAATAATATTTGGTTAACCACTGCTCTAAAGGCATTTTGACTGCATCTTTATTGCAGAGTAAACTAAGCAATATTGTCTCTATGCAGAACAGCTTGCCAATATTAATACTAGGCTGTGGGTCAATGGCTTCAATAAAAAGGGTTCATCACCCTTTTCTCCCCCATAAAATTTCAGCTCTTAGTCATGTAGAATAATCTGGGAAATGCATTTATCAAAGATTGGCAGATAGTCCTTTGACTAAAAAAATTTCCTACGAAAAAATGGTCTGTTGGCTGTGGCTTCTCTTTAAAATTATGCAGCTAGCATGTCAAGTGGAGCCCTAAACAATATTTGATTGTGTGAATAGGAACACATACACTGCAATTTCCTTGAAGAATTATTTGATAGAACTAAACTCTGTGGGTTTGTGGGGAAAAATAAATGTATAGGAACCACAACTACAACAGCATAAAATAAATTCCCTCAAGAAGCTATGGCCAGTAATACTAGTGTGATACTGGACGTTACAGTGAACAGGAGTTATTTTATCCCTGAACTTCCTGAATTTCAGGAGATCCATTCTGCAGATTGTATTGGCATACAGAAACTAATAGCAGTAATCACATAGATTTCAATGGAAGTCCAACCTAATCTTTATGTAGTTTTATTCTCCCAGCTTATGCACAAGGAAGAAAGCAATGATAGCCTCTCCTCTAGAAATCTATAATGGACCGTTTCACAAACAGACTTTGCCGTAATCTTCTGATTTTTTTTTTAATGTCTCATTTCTGGCAACATGTCTTGAATTCTGAGGAATCTTTAAATGGGATTAATCTCTTTCCTTGCAGTACTAACATTTTCTTAAACGTGTATCAATATGAATATGCATATGATCTAATGCTACGGTAGTTCCTTTTTAGAGAGTGAGCCTTCACTTCTAGAATTCAAACCATTCAGCAGTGGATCCCTGGTTGGTGGATTTGTCTATCGAGGCTGCCAGTCGGAGAGACTCTATGGAAGTTACGTATTTGGAGACCGCAATGGGTAGGTTTCTTACAACTCACTCTGAAACAAAAATGCTTAAAGTGTAAGGTATATTTAGTCTCACTCAGCTTGCTGTATAAAGGAATACCTACAGTCTTGTGTATGGTGTCACAGTGCCAGTTTAACAGTGTGGTAATGCAGACTGAATTCTAGATTTGGAAATAAAGTAGCACAGCATTCTAATGAATGGTGACATACATAACATACCTTGGAAAAAAGTACAAAGAGACTCATATCATGGTGCTCCTAAGATTGTAGCTCTATCTGTGCTTACATGCACCTTTTACATTATGATGGGAATAAATGTTAGTCATGGAACTGTTTCCCAAACAAACTAGTAAGACGTTGAAAACCTTTGGGGTTTTATGGAAGCATCACTGATGGAGCAACATGAATGTTTCTTTAATGAATGGGTATAGTTCCCTCATGCCAAATAGCTGAATATTCACAAATGTTTGTATAGTACTGCTTGAACCTAGTTTTGCAGTGTTTGAATGAGTGGATGGCTTTTAAGAATCCAAAAAATAATGGGCAGGAAATCTTAAGACAATGAACTGCACATATGTATCTATGAAGCTACGTGCAGCAAGTGTTTACTTATTTATCTGGAAAATGAAAACTCTCTATTCAAAATGTAATGTAACAATTTGTTTTATGTGTTTTTCAATATAGAAATTTTTTAACACTGCAACAGAGTCCTGCAACCAAACAGTGGCAAGAGAAACCCCTCTGTCTTGGCAACACTGGCTCATGTAGAGGTTTCTTTTCAGGTCCTGTCTTGGGATTTGGAGAAGATGAATTAGGTAAATACTAAAACAATTGTTGTCAAATCATAAGGCTTATCAGTAACTCCTGCTGAAGTATTAATCACTATAGTAGATGTTTAAAAAGAAGGCTATCTGTCCTTTGCCTCAGCCACCTTGTAGGAAGAAACAAGAAGAGAATGTGTTGTTGGAAGGGGCAAAGGTCCTTACTGTGTCTCACATGCTGTGAACCGTGTCACTCACTATGACACAATGTATAATATAGTTGCTTTTATTCCCAACATTACAGACTTAAGGGGCAAAGATATTGCATGAGCAGACTGATCCCCCTCTTCTCTCTTCCTCATAAATTTAATATTTTTAACCAGTTCTATACTATATGAAAGAAAAAACTCTCATCATAGAATATTTTCCACATTTTAGCATCAATTTGGGGAAAGTGCTTATATAAATTTTCAAATAGCAATGATTCTGTTATTTCAGTGTATATTTCAGTGATGAGTGTTTCTTCTGAAGCTTCTTTAATCTCATTTGGCAAATACAACCAGATCACAAAAGTCATGTATTTGACAGCTTAGGAAAGGAGAACTAATTTATTGCACTGGTTTCCCTTACAGGTGAGATTTACATATTATCAAGCAGTAAAAGTATGACACAACCTCACAGCGGAAAACTCTACAAGATCGTTGACCCAAAAAGGTAAGCACTGCATTACTCTTTGAGATCAGCCTTTCCTTCAATAGGTTAAAAACCAAAAAGGAACTGTAGTGCTTTTCATGTGGCTGAATTATGCAATACTGACATTCAATAAAAAGGAAAAGTCTTGATGCAGAGGGCTCTCTAAAAGCAAATGTTCCAGCAACAGCAAGCAGAATAGATTCACAGTC
The DNA here is from genome assembly GCA_013398175.1 of Climacteris rufus. NCBI lineage: Eukaryota > Metazoa > Chordata > Aves > Passeriformes > Climacteridae > Climacteris > Climacteris rufus. Next base: position 111,135 of record VZRZ01007137.1, on the reverse strand, counting down.
TCATAGGAAGTGAATGTCAGAACAAGAGAGGGATATCCAGCACCAACTTCTGGAAATTTCTACACTTTGACATTATGCTGAACACTGCCCACTTTCTCACCTAGATGCATATTCTTAGCATGTTTTCATAGGAGTGTAGACATATTTAATGTGGAAGCATATGGACCAGTATAGGTAAAAGATGGTCCTGGTAGTTCTGAAGCCAAATGACCTGTAAGTACCACAGGAGTTATGCAGCATCAATGGAAGGCAGATGCTGGAATTCTACCCAGTGCTACTCCTTCCTTACCTGCCAGTGTGGTTGGATGTTGCACAACAGCAGCTGGCTCAAAGGATTAGCTCTGTGTGCAAATACCTGTTCTGTGAACTGAAAAGCAACTGCAGAAAATAATTTAACAGTTCTACCTGGTGTCAGTTTTGCCATAAGTAAGCTCTAATTTCAGTCTTCCCCAAACATCTCTTCTGTTGTACAAGAGATACCACCAATGGAGAATAATACAGAGGACTCACTCAGTCCTCAGTAGGTGTGAGTTGTCACTGCTTAGTAGTATTCAACATCCTTCATACCCTTGTCTTATAAATCACTTGAGTGGGATTTATAATGGAATGGAATTAATAGGATTGGTCTAATTATTTAGACTAATTCAGCAGTTGCAAAATGAGGATAAACAAAAATTACCAAACTGAAGTTCCTCAAGATGTGATCTTTGCAGAGCAGCTAGAGCTATGAACATATTAGAGAATCTGGAAAGACTGCAAAAAGCCAGCTCCCAACATTTCCCAGGGGCTGAAATAGCAGCAATAAGAGCTGAAGATTAGCAGATACTCACTTTAGCTGGGGAAATACCATTTTGTTAATGATGGATCTTGCTGCTCTATCAGACCAAGTTCTGACATGTGAAAGTAGCACATCCAATCCTGCAAAAGTATTAGAAATTAACACAAAATGAAACAGCCAACAGAAATGAAGTTTGTTGTTTAATTACTTTGACCCCATCATACCCTGCAAAAGCAACTGCCTATTTGTTCAGCATCTACTTCAGCATGTTCCTCCATTAGTATCAGATACAGTTAGACTTGCATTTTTGGATTTGCTGTTGAGAGAGGAATTTATTTTCTCATCAAACTTAAATTCTAAAAATTGTTATTGGGACAAGTGAATACAACAGTAAAATCATGAAATTGGATGCACACTGTACTGTAAGTTACAGTGGAGTTTCAGTGTTTTATAATTCTACTATTCCAAAACTATAGAAAATAATTTGGAAGCAGATGTTACTGCAGGTTAGTGCAGTCTGTCAGTCACGGTTATTATGTATGTTTTATTTATGCTTTCTGGTATTGAAAACATTTTTTTAGAACAAAACTTGCCATTCTTACTGGGATTGTTTAGTCTGTTGGTGTATGGTTTTAAGTGAATTTTACACCCTAAATCCACTATTAGTATCTAATTACATGGGGCTGCCTTGTTTGACCTCGGCTTTTTGTTCTTGTTACGTCTTCCAGTAGGGTGGTCTTCAGCTGACATACCTGAAAGGCCAGACCTCCCATTGCTGCACTCACGGTTGGCTGTTTTCATGCATGGAAAAGGGTCAAGACTGTGTTTGGTTACTGGTGAAAGTAACCAGAAAACTAGAAAATACTTTTGTAAATTGGCACACAGTTGAAATTAAACAGACTGTGGCAAAGGGATATAGTTTTTGGTAAGACTTCTTAGAAACATGGGATAATGTTCATTCGGGCAAAGTTTTGAGTTTTGTTGCTTTTCAGTCTCACATCATTGCAAGTCTTTAAGGGAAAGACAATAAGTCACTGCCACAAAAGAGAATTGCAGCTCTATTTACCATTCCATCCTAAGTTCATATTACCCATGTAAACAATTTAAAAATTCCATGGCTTTGGCAAGTGTTCATGTAAAGTTTTATTAACAAAATATTGTTATTTACACGATAATATTATTTTTCATGTTATTATTTTGCTGCTTCTTTTAATGTCTTTCTCACAGTGTGCACCATACCAATGCAACAAATATACATGTAAATCCTAGCACAGTAAGCTTTCTAGAACACAAAATATAGATGCTACAGGTGGACTAGGAACAGCAGATATAAATAAAATCATCAAACTATTGATATGTCACATCTTAGAAGTTCATTACTTATTAACAAAACTCTGTGAGAGGGTCACTAAGCAAACTAAACCCTGGCAGACTCATTAATTTGTAAAGAGAAGCTTCCGTGCCTGGGGCAGTGTAAAAGAACAAAATTATCATTCCTTGCAGCAGCCCCTCACTGGAAATTAATTACTTTATGCAAAACCCAACTTTCTTCTATTAGTGGTCATTTGTAAGCTGCTGCTAGCTTACAAAATTATTCTTTTATTTTAAAAAAGAAACATTACATTAAGGTGCAGGATTTGATTTCTTTTGATCTTTCTGGAATCATAGAAACACTAAGATTGGAAGATCATCAAGTCCAACCTTTGACAGATCACCACCATGTCAACTAGACCACAGCACTAAGTGCCATGTCCAGTTGCTTCTTGAACACTTCCAGGGATACTGACTCCATCACCTCCCTGGGCAGCCCATTCCAATCCTTAACAACCCCTTCAATGAAGAAATTCTTCCTGATGTCCAACCTGAACCTTCCTTGGCACAGCTGGAGGCCACATTCTCTTGTCTTGTAGAAAACTAATGCACAATCTAAGTTGTTCTCAAACATAACCATGACTCCCACTTTTCTTGTCTCAAATGTAGCTTAAGACAGAAATCTACTACTTGGATATAGAAAAAAAATCTAAATAAGTAGGGCACGTTAAAATATTAGAAGATCAGAAGATAAGGGTAATCCAGAGAACTCTTTGCACTAGTCTTCAGTACTCAGCAATGGGAAAGTCCTATCCTAAAACAATCCTTCAGATGTAATAGAAGCCAGGTGTTAAATTGAGGTGACATAGGACAAATTGATAGACATGATCAATACAGAGGTTCTGAATCCCACAATCATCAAAGCAGTTTGAAATACAGAATTCAAGGTACCGCAGTAGAACTTCTGTTCAGCTCTTCCAAATACTTCATGTCAATAACTAAATAGACTTCCACTGAAAGCACAGAATGAAATAATCCTTCTCTTTGTAAAAAGGTGTTATAATCACACATTATATGAGCTTGAGAGCTCATAGACAATGAAGTGGTTTTAAAAAGCCCTAAGTATGTGAGGTGCTGCAAAATATACATATTCTACATATTACCAAAATTCCCCTGAGTGAAGAGTACAGCAAATAGCATATTTAGCTTTGAGGTTGGAGGAGATGTGGGAAACACTAAAAATTACAAACATATAAAACCAATATTAGGCACTTTAGTTAAACTGGCAGTTAAGACAAGAAGTTCTTAAGTTAAAACTGTGTCTCTGAAAAATATATCCATTTTTTGATCATTATCAAAAAAACCCATTACCACTACTTTGCAGGGATAGGAACTAGTGAGAAAATACAGGGAGAAAGACTTATGTTCTTCTCAACTAGAAGGTAGGGTTAGTCAGGAATCCTGGAGATCAGTGCAAATACTGGCATTTTACAATTTGTTTTTGTGACCAAATTTGAAACTTTTTTATTTTCTAGTTTTCTACTTTTTATTTCATAATTTTTGTCATGTTTTCTCTTTCTACAAATACATCTACTAATACCAATCACAAAAGCATTGATGAATTCAATGAAGAAAATAACTCAAAGAAAAAACAATTCAAAGAAAAAAATAACTAAGTAAACAGTGATGTAGCAAATGTATAGAGGTCCAAAGATTCTAGTTAGTTGATAACATAGAAAATAGGAGAAAAACCCATTAGAAAAGAAAAAGTAATTATTTTTCTAGCATGATGAGAGGAGAAAGTCAACTGTGAAAATGAATATTTAAATAAGAAATATCTGTTGATAGGTCCATGGAGTCTGTAATTTAAACATTATTACTAGACCAAGAAGTAAGAAAATAAACTTTGGATGGTGGTAGAACAGCCATAAAGTGGCTTTGTAAGTCTTCTTTCAGAATACTTCCATTATGATCACTTTTTTCTACAGAAAACACAGATTAAAGGGAAAACATTCAGAGAACGGTTTTCAAAAGGACAGACAATGCAAAAGTTTTTAATTTAAAAGATGTGCTGTGTTCCCTGTGAAGTTTTAAGTATGAGGTTTTGAAGGGTTTGCCACCATTGATACGGTGATTCCAAAGAGGATGAATAAAATCACCTGAAGCCAGCAGGTGATTTTTATGAAAGAGGGCAGAGCTTGAGTAAGTGTCCCTGCACTCAGAAGAAGATTTGTTCTTCCTCTCCTTGTAACACCTTATAGATCTGGATTTCAATGTGTTTCATATCAACAGCCGGAATAGCCGCTTCCCGTTGGATTGAAACTTGAACTTGATTCAAACCATCTCACTTCTCTTTCATGCCCCTCCAGGGTATATAATTCCACTTATCATCCTTTCCATCATCACCTTCTAGGATTTCTGCTGTCAGAGAATATTTCCAAACAGACTGATTTCAAACATGAAGGGACAATATCTAGGTCATACCTCATTTTGACGTTGTTCAGGCCCTTTAGAAAACCATTAGCGATTTGAATTTTAGTATGAGTCAGGAGTGTTTGGTGGCATGATAGAAGAAAAACATTTGTGAAAGTATAGCCCTGATGAAGACTTTAATTACTATGGATATGGAAACTTGGAAACACACAGTTTTAGAATAATCTGCATCAAGACACTCATTTCTGATGGGTTATAGATAAATTCTGAAGCTCCTACTGAAAACTCTCTGTAGAAGGAGCCAATTTTGTTGGTGAATGCTCTCACCAGCCCAGGTGGGCCATATGATTTCTTTCTGTTCAGAAAGTTACTATCCCTTAAGTCATTTGAGGGAATGGAAAGGTAGAATTAATGTCTAATTATGTTTAGTTTAGCTGGAGCATGCAAAATTCTTATCTCATTTACCTACCCACATGCAGTTACTATTCCCATAAGAGACACTAAAGAGAAATTAGAGCTTTTTGCGAATACCAGTGTAGAGAGTTTCACTTTACAGAAGTACTTCACAAAAACTCCTTTGTAACCACAATGGAAAAACCTAAGGATTTTTTTCTATCACATCACAGCTCACTGACTGTAAAAGTTTTTGTTTTGGTTTCGGATTTTTTTCCCCTTTTTTAAAAGTCTTTCTAGCATTGGCTATTAAGGAGTTCTCACTTTTTATCACTTTATAAGGAAAAAAACAGCTTAGTTTATCTTTTGCTTATTTTCTGGAGCCTGCAGGAAGCCTTTGCCATCCTAAAGAAAGTCACACATAATAGAGCAGCTTTAGCCCAGTAAGCCAGTCTTTCCCAATTCATCAGTCAAAGTGTTATGCAAGTGGCCCCCTAAATTGATAAATTCCCACAGTGCCTGTTGACCCAGCTGCCAAGTGCTCATGCAGCAGGTGTTGTTTTCATGACCACCCTGACAGTAATACAAACTGTTTAGCAGTTGCATTGACCTCTTAGCTATTAACATTGATACAGGCTTCACTAGGGACTAGTTTTCAAACATGACAGAATTTCTTAAGACTAGAGGTCATGAACAAGTATACCATATAAGAATAAATTTGATATGCTGCTGAGTTTAAATCTTAAAAGCCGTGAGTTTTTTCCACATTATTCCCATGTAGTAAATCTGGAGACAAGTAACGAGCTTTTGGCATTTCTCCCAGGACTAAAGGTATACTTTTTAATTTTAGAAGCTGTACCTGAAGAGATGCTGTATTTATTCAATGACAAGCAGTAAATTTAGTCTGTGACAAGGAGTGAAATAAAATTATTTTTTCTTTACATTTTCCCTTATAAAGGAAAAAAACTTGACAATTAATGCATAAATGTTGGTGATATATTTAAGCATCTTTCTAATGCCTAATGTCTTACGTGCAGGTAATTGAAGCATGACATTCCATATATTTTGGACCACAATCATGATTCCTATGGCAGTGTCTCTCGTTTGAATCTGAACATCTAGGAATTTTGTCTGGCTTTTTTTTTCTCACTTTAGTGGAGAAGTAGAGATTTTTGATTTTGCCTCAAAAGCACAGTGGAGGAATCGTTTTCTGTTCAGTACCACTGTTTTACTGCTGAATTTTGCCCTCCACTTGCATTGATTTATGTACATCTGAGTTACAGATAGCACATATAGCAACTAAATCATTCTGTGTGTTTAGTGAAGCTGTGAAGAGATGCATTAAAGCAAGCATGAAATCCTGAGCAATGCCAGGATGAGTTTTAGTCTGTGAAAGCATGTTAGACTTTTATATGCTTCTAAATGAACAGTAGAGGCTACTTTCTTATACTAGCTATGGTAAGGCAGCAAAAATTATTTTACACATTGTACAGTCAAGAATTCCCAGCTCACTGCACACATCAGCGAAGGGATCCAGCGAGGGCCCCAGCCCCCAGTACAACTTTTCCTCCATGTTCCATACATTTAGAGTTGTTATACAGTTTCATGAAAGCCTGTTTTAACAAGCAAGATATACTGTACTGTACTGTATATATGAACAGCTCTTTAAGATAACTAGAATTGTACAGACCATATAAATAGTCATTATCAGCTACATTTTTGGCTGACTTTCTGCAGGCCAAATAGTGCTTACTGTAAGAGTAATCAAGCTGTACCCTTTAGAGTTTTATAGATTGAGGGATACAAGGAAAAAAATTCTCTCCAGCCCAGAGTGTGGCTCCATCTATTCCATTCCATTTTCCACGTCAAGAGACACAGCGAAGCACTGGTTATATAAACAAAATCATAGCCTTGTCTAAGTGCGGGGAAGATCAAGTCCCAACAGTCAGCTCCAAGACTTCTGTTATCTGGGTGAGATTCAGTCCAACTCATGCTGAGCCGGAACATTTCCACCCCTTTCAAGCCTTAAGAATGCCAAGTGTGAGCGCTGTGGGGCAGAGACTTTCTCTTGATACGTGTTGGTCCCATAAGAGCATTGGAATCCTGAGAAATAAGTGTGGCTTTTCCCAGAGTACAGCTAAGGAAAACCAGCAACTCTCACACACAAGGATTCCGCTGCAGCTGCATTTGTATTCCTCTTCTCCTGAGGCACTCTGCCAACCAGAATTTTTTCCGTCTTTGTTTCTACTCCACCCCACCATTAATAAATATTATCCAAGGCTGGTGAGTGCAAGTTATTGATTGATGGTAGAATAAAAGGCAAGGTTATATTCACAAGTACCAAGAGCAGTAGAAAACTTTAAATCATAAAAGTGACCAGCTATGCTTGGCTCGATACGAAAAAAGTGTGACTTCTGTGTTCCTAATTACATACAAAACCCTATATGCTAGCACTCTCATAGACAAATACTTCACATCTATTAATAAAATAAATCATTATCTTCCCAAATAAAATGCCTCTGTGACTTACAAGGTCATTCTTTGCTAAAGATATGCCAGTGGAGCTCTTTTCCAAGAGATGCTCCAGGAGCCTGAGGTTATGCTTCCTGCTAAACACAGTACTGTACTTGTGTTTGAGAAAGAAAAAGAGAAGACTCTCACTTAAAGTAACTTGAAATAAATGGGCTTGAACAGATAGTGTTGCTTCCTAAGCAGTCGGCTAAACAGAAATTGTTTCAAATGTAGATTTTTTTTTCCAGACGTACGAATTAGAAGACAGACCTTTTTACTTCAAATCCGAACAAGTCTCCACTGAAAATCATATTACTTTCTAGAACCGTTTCCAAAATAGCATTGCATGTGAATATTGCATATAATTTGTAAGTGTAGGAACTTTCTTAACCAGATCATATGTACTACACTCATTACTACAGAACTGGAATTCCTTACAGGTCAGAAAAAGAATGCATTATATTTAAAAGACAGCTGTGGAAATATGTAAACAGTAAAACTGAAAGGGTTTCAAATACGCTGCACCAAAGGTGTCAAAACATGTTTAAAAGCCCTTAAATAATACAGGACCTTCAGTCTGATTCTCAGAAATGCTTTGGAAATCAGGACTTGGTGCTACACTAAAGAAGCATCTACACATTCTTCCTGTCCTTAACATCTTTGGGGAACCAGTTCTTCTGTGTGCATGTTTAAATAATCATAGTAGTAATTAAGACTGAGCAGAGAAAGTGCTGTGCTGAAACAAACCAGTGGGCCTGTACTGTATTACTCTGTTGCAAAGAAAAATGCAAGAAACCTTGTCATGGACCATTAACAAGATGCATGCCAAAGTGGGAGGGGGAAATGCAAGCCTGGTCACCTAGTGAGGGACTTTGATGACATTAGGTATGAATGCTTTTTTTTTTTTTTACTTATTTTTACCCTATCTAATATTACTTTGAACGACCCCATTGTGCATAGAAATATCTTTTTAAAATCATAGTAGAACATGCGCTTCAGATATCTTCTAAGATCTTAGAAGCCACGGGTTCAACAGTTAATTTTATTGTCTTTTGCCTAATTTTTTTCCCTTGATAATTCTTCTGATGTTGAAATGGGAGATAAACAAGAATGCCCAGTTTTCCTCCTCTATTTGTTCTGTCAGCTTTCTGCACCTCCATCATACCTGTTCTTTCTCAGACTCCAAAAACTATCCTTTTCTCCACACAGGAATATCAGTCTAGGAATTCAATACTGGACAGGTTAATCAGTGCACAAGCTGCTATTCCAGCTATTTGCTTATAATTAGAGGTGTAATACTGATGTCAGTATAATGAACAATGTTCTGTTCTGTTCTATTTTATTCTATTCTGTTCTGTTCCGTTCCATTTATTCTATTCTATATAATAAAATTTTGTTTTGGTTTATTTGAATTCTAGCTGGACACTTAGCCAAGGTTTCTCTAAGCTCTCCACAAAACCATTAGAATCTTCACCCTGCACATTTCAAGCTTTGTATGTATGGCAGTAGTTCAGCTTATTTCCTTGAGAATGAGTAATTTTGCATTTGTCACTAATTAACTCAATTTTCCATGATCCTCATATTCAATTACTTGATTACATCACTTGGGAGATTCTGACATTCCTTTCCAAACTTATCCCTGTGCAATCAAACCTACAGCAGAGACAAAACATGGGACCTGTACTGGGAACCAGTAGCCTTGTGATGATTCTATCAGTCTCTATCTGCTGAAATCAGACAGCAAATAAAATAAGTGGTCAGTGTGACAACATACAGCTAAACTAAAAAGAAAAAAAAAATATATATATATAGACACAAACAATAAATATCTAAAAAAGCGCACCAATTTGTATTTATTTTAGAGACTGACAGAAAAAAAAAAAAGCATTATAGAAGACTTGATGCCAAGAAAACAAAAAAAAGTCCAGTATCAGAAATATTTTAAGTCAGCTGAACTAGAATTTTCTTTGTGCATAAGTTCCACAGAATCACCTACAGAATGGCTGAGTGAGGAAGGCACCTCTGGAGGGCACCTGGTCCAACCCTCCTGCTCAAGCAGGGCCACCTACAGCCAGTTTCCCAGGACCATGTCCAGATCTGTATATCTCCAATGATGGAGACTTCACAACTCTCTGGGCAACCTGTGCTAGTGCTTGGTCACTCTTACAGTGAAAAAGTATTTCCTGGTGTTCAGATGCTTAAATAAGTATCCAGAATGCACAATCCAAATATCTTTCCATGAAAATATGGAAATACAAAGCTGGCAGTGTAAAACTGAATTTGTAGACAGAGGTAATACTTTTGCCAAATTATTACACGTCATAATGTGTGACATAAAACTTGTTCAGGTTATTCTTCCCAGAATACAATGAGGAAATCTAGATCAGCTAGAAATGCAAAAGGACACCATCAGATGCTGCCTGTGATAAGCTGGCAGCTTTAAGAAGGTAAACTTTCAGCAAGCTGGTTTTGGCAGGTTCATGCTTCAAGAATTCTCAAGGACTATTGTTTAATCTTGTAGAAGATCTCTGAAGGCAGTAACATGAAATAATAGCAAATCACACTGTACTTTTCTGGAATGTAACATATCCTCTCTATGCTTGCTGGTTTTTCTGAGAAAAAAAATAATCCCATGATTTCTCCCACTGATGATACTATAACAGAGAATCAGGCCTTTAATAAAAAAATCACAATTTTTCCTTTTGATCTGGATTTATAACTGTTTGATCCTTTTGTATGGTTTATTCAGGCCTTTAGTCCCTGAAGAATGCAGAAGAACAGCTCAGCCTGCACAGATACTGACATCTGAATGCTCAAGGCATTGTCGGAACGGGCACTGCACTCCCACAGGAAAATGCTGCTGTAATCAAGGCTGGGAAGGAGAGTTCTGCAGAACTGGTTTGTATATGGATTCATAGCAACAAGTGAAAAAAGCAGTCACATGTCATAATTGGCTTTTAATTATTTCCTCAGAGAAATTTTCAGTATCTGTTGACCAATATTTTGGCCTGCAGTTCTAAGACATTATTAAAGAAATACTGGTCTTGTGAGTTGTAGGAGAACAATAAGTCTTTGTCTTTAGATAAATGCAACCGCTAAAACATCTAATGCAATGTGAAGCAGTGCAGAATGCAATTCATAGCATAAATGTGAAAGATAACAGTATTCTTATTTTTCTCACCAACATTTTAAAATGAAAGGAAATGCAGTCAATACATGTTCTGTGTTTGGACATTTACCTTCCACTTGCAGTATTATCACTGTCAGTGTCAAGTAGAAGTGACTTGTCAGGAAAGATGGTAAATCAGAACTGCAGGTCACTAGTCCCTATTTTGCACTTTACTAACTTAGAGCAATTGTTTTAGTTTTGGTATATTCTTGCTTCTGATCCTACTAAATCAAAAGGCTCCAGTTTGTTAAAAAGAATTCTATGTACAACTTATCACAAAGCAGCTAATAATCAAAATTATCGTGATCCATTATTACAGCAATTTTGTTAAGTCCTACCTTGTTGCTTTAGTTTTCAAAAGTCACTTGGAAAAGTGACTGTGATCAAACTAAGATGCTGGGCGTGCCAGCAAAGGGGTGAGGTGAATGAAGCTGGAGTGCCACAGCCGTGCTATCACTGTCTCCCAGAGGCTGTCGTTATGTCTGAGCTGTGGATCTTTGGCCAATGCAGATCTTCCAGAGCCAGCCTGGGTACCAGGGGATGTTATTACAAAGATGTTATTCCTCAGCATCAGCAGAGTCCTCTGACTGAGCATATTTGGTCAGTGAGGTTGACGAGGTGCCCTCATAAAGAGATACAGTTAATGGAAAGGCAGTAGAACTCCAAGGAGAAGCAGGGACTGAGAGAAAACAAGGATCCCACAATGGATCAGGGATAATTCAGGTTGGGAGGGCACTCAGGAGGTGAAGCAGTCACCTTAGTGAAGTCCTTATAGCCTGGAGTGTAAATGAGCAGGAGTGATTTTGGGATGAAATTAATTAATCACTAATAATATATCTTATGGGCAAGGATTCTTGAGCTGACCATCTACAATCCAGCAACAAAAGTAGGTTAGAGAAATGGATGAGGTAATCTGGGCAAACAGCCCAAATTCAATTGTCCTCACTTGTCAGTCAGAGCCTTCCTGCATTGAGAAAATGAGATCCATTCTACAGCCATTGTCCAAGTGGAACTTAAAGTAAAAAATGCCTCCAATGTGAATATAAATGGGGTTTGAATAATCTGTTTTGTTTAAAAAAATACAGCTTTATGATAGATAATTTGATAGACACAATGAGCAAGAAAGCTACAGAAAATACGTAGACTAAGGATCTTTCTTCCTTGTATCCCACACAACAATTAATAGAGATATTCTCAGTTGGACCTCACCTCAAGCTACTATTATAATTTAAATAAGAAAAATTACCTTACAAGGTATGAGTTTCCTTCTTGTGTAATTAAGAAACTTATGGATAAAATCAAGAAGCCTGTATTTATATAGTGAATTATAAAGGTCTGTAAATCCATACTAAATTTAATTGTAAAAGATAATGTTAAACAGCATAACATCTGCAAAAAAAGAAAGAGATGTTATCTATATTACATATCACAGTGCTGTGACTACCCCAGAAGAAAATACTTCCACAATTAAAGTTATTGGTTATTAGTTCTGCTAACATGGGCTACAATTTAAAAATAGGAGCTATATTAGAAAAACTGAAGCTAGCTGATTAACCTAGAACTCTATAGATAAATAGTCAGGCATCTGGTAAAGAGAGGGGCAAACTTTGAAACTTACATATCTGATTAAAAAACCACTGAAAAAATACTCTGGCTCTTTCTTCTCTAAAAGGAATTCAGTTTTGGTCACAGCATTAAGTGATTCAAGAGCCCAAGGAGTGCTTCTCTTGTCAGGTGTAGAATGCTCTGCTAAGGAAAGCATGAAGTGCAGAACTCTGAGTATACAAAAGAGTTTGCCTGAGATTCCTAAATGAAACCTGAATATGGGAATTAAACATTTAAAAAAAAAATCTGGTTTTTGAGTTTATCAGTCTTTCCCAGGTGACATCCTCTCAGACATACAAAATTACTTCCTCCCCCTAATACTCTAAAACTTAAAAAAATATGCTTCCAAAACTAATATTTAATCCTTTCTATTTGGTTTTTAATTTCTATGCTTTATCCCTGCAAGGTTAGTAAAGCTCTTAATGAATGTGTACTATATGTTTTTGGTTTGTGATGTCCTAAACAAATGAGAAAATCACTCTTTTTTTACCCACAGCAAAATGTGACCCGGCCTGTCGACATGGAGGTGTCTGTGTGAGGCCTAATAAATGCTTATGTAAAAAAGGCTATCTGGGCCTCCAGTGTGAACAAGTGGATAGAAACATCCGAAGAGTGACAAGGGCAGGTATTCTTGATCAGATCCTAGACATGACATCCTATCTGCTGGACCTAACCAGCTACATTGTATAGTTTCTGGGACTATTTGGAAACTCCACTTTCAACGGGCATTTGTTTTGAATCCTGTCATTTTTAAAAGACTGTTATCCTGCAACAAACACCGGTGATTTGATTTACTTTATTAATTTAAGTATAATATCCACAAATGTGCAGAAAAATCCCTTGTATGTGTGTAAATATTCCTGCACGTCTCCACAGGCGTCCCGATATCCAATATGTGCACACATACACATGCAGCCGCTACCACAAATACAGTTTTACAGAGAGTGGAATCTTTTTTAATATTTATTTCTTCATGAGAAATAGTTTACAAAGTAATTCCACTGTAAAACACATTTTCATCAAAGGACGTTCAAGATGTCTTAATGGATTCTTTGACATCCCAGAAATCTCCTTCCTGTACCTATCTGATTATAGCAGTGAGAAAGCAGTTTTCAAACATCGCTGTATAAACTGCTGGACTTAATAAGATCCAGTTGTAACAGTTTCTAAGGTAAACCGAACTACATCATGAGACAATATTTCAGAACTGCTTAATGCATTCCTATCTAGGCAATTCATTGTAAGACTGTAACCTTCACTTTCATCAATGTAACTCTATTACAGAATGTTATTTCTTTATCTAGCATAGATGCAAAAATCTGGTTATCGCAGCTTAATATCAAGATTGTTTCAAGTGTTTAATAATTAAATTATATTCGCATATTTCAAAACCAGTCATCCTAGAAGGTCTGCTTTTTATCATATCTTTTATTTAACAATGGGCACTGGGTTCATGTTACATATTTATATTATTTTATTTTATTTTTATAATATAGACATCACCTAGATGCGACAGCTTTACCATGTCCTGTAAAATTTTCACTTGTTACATTTTTCACCAACTTAATTGGAAAGAGCAAACACACTCACACTTTAATGTGTTGTGGGTCTAATCTAGAAATGTACCCTTGTGTCAACTTGTGTTCATTTATGACGGATGAGAAAAAAACCAAACACAACCAATCACAATAAAATTACAGCATCTGTTAAAAGTGTCCATAAAGTGATTTTCCCTGCAGCAGGACAGTGTAAGAGGTCATACACGAGCAGACTGTGCCGATGTCACACTGAATGGAGCGTCCCTGGGCGAGAGCTCACACGAGCGCGTGCTGGCTGCGTACGGTGTCACTTGTACAAACCCCACAGTGATTCTTGCCAAATGCAGTTCCAAATGTAAATTTTCCTTGGAGAGCTAACAGAAAACTGAGTCTTTGTAAATGTATCAATAAATGTGGTGTACATGCTGTAGTCAGGTTTTCTAAGGTATTAATTAATTAGATGTATCTGCAGAACTGGTGCCGTCTTATCTCCAGCTCTAATGGCAGTTTCTTTGTTCACTACTTACCAACTACCAGGTTTCCTTTGCACTACCTGCAAACTACCTACTATGGCTTTTATAAAATCTTGCCTAAGAAAAGAAAGCGGAGGAGCCACACTGTGCACATCCTGTGGCCCTTCAAAGCAGCTGCTCATGCGTCAACAATTGACAACGCTTTAGTCAAAAAGATCTAAAAGACTTTCCCCATTTCACTCTCCAGTAGTAAAATCACCTCTCCAGGGCAGCCACATGCAACAAGTTTTGCTTTACAGAAATTTGTCAGTTTTCATTTAGTAAGTATTAAATCTGAAATTACAGCATAACTGATACTTGCGTTTCTGTGTCTTACACATTCCAGCTCCGAGGAACAGACAGTTCCATTTGCCTTCCATATATGTTTGCCTGGGTTTCAAGTGACCTCATGCCAAATGGAAATTGGTTGAGAAATCTTGGTTAAGTGCTCAGAGAACAATGGTCTGCATTAAAAAGTGCATGCATAATTTTGCACAATGTAGATTCAACTGACAGTCCATTGAAAGACATCTTGGGATTAAATGAGCATGAAGACCAAATTGCCCTCTCACCCCAGAAAAGGGTGGTCCCTTATAGTCACACGAACACTTCATTGGCTAAGCAGTGTGACCAATCTTAAAATGAACCCTGTGGTAGCATCTGTAGGTTAATAGCAGCTCTTTGTCTCCACTGCTTTCTGCCTTTAGTCTTTTGCCTGAATTCCATCACAAAAAGTTTTACAATTAAAAAATGTCCTGACAACCATTTTTGTAAATTGACCTTAGCATCTAATCTTTCCTTATTCAATGTGGGTGACAAAAATGTGAACTTCTCATGAATGAGCCAGCTGTCTAAATCTGTCACGTAGCATGGTTTTATTACACTCTTCATAATCAGCAAAGCAAGAAAGTCACTGAAGTATTTTAGCAACTTTTAAATATCTGACAGAGATAACATCTTTAACACTTTCTTCAATGAAATATATTTTAAAATAAACCCAACTTTAACTCCACTGTGACACGTTATTTTCAACAACCAGCTGGGGAGATGTGATAGTTCTTTTCTCACTGAAAAGAACTTAAAAACTTAAAAGTTCCTTAAAAATACCACAGATGGCACCTAAATTGAAGTTTCACAATAATATATATGCCATAGTCACGCAGAGAGAACAGGAAACAATGCTCTTAAAGTTTTGATCTTAATAATAAAGACAATTAGTCTAGCAGTGAAATCAGAAAACAAAACTTCAATAAGAGCTAAGAATTAAATCCAGGGCTCATTCAAATCAATAAAAAAAACTCAGATCAGCTGTGCTGCACCCAGAAAATCACTACTAAAATTAAAGCAAATACTTCAGTTTGTTTTACTTTTTTAAAAAAGTCTGTTCTGGTTCATTCCATAAAAACTTCAAAACTAAGAAGTAATCTAAGTGAAGATTAGAGGGGGAGAGGACATAGTTTGTGAAACTGTTTTGATTCAGTTTAAAATTATCTTTTATATTGCGTGAAAGCACGCATCTGCATTAAGCCCACATGCATATAGGAAGTCCCAGTGGAAAAGAAGTATTCTCATATTAAAAAAAAAAAAAAAGGGCACAAAAAATCCTAGCTACTTATTTATCAAAAGAAATTATACTATTAGAAAGAGTGAGCAAACCCCAGGCCTAGCCACCCAAGATGCTGATATAAAAAGGGCAACTGCAGTAATTGCCCTGAGAATTGGCATACAAAAAAAAAAAAAGGGTCTGTAGAAAGCCTGTTGCCAGTTAGGTCATTCTGCAGCCATTCTCACACAACCTCCAAGAGTGTCCCAGAATAAAACTGAGCTTATAAATGAAACTAGATAAATGAGGCAATTAGATAAGGGCCTCCAGAAGGGATTTTATGTATGTGTTCAAGTTGTCTCTGTCACTGTGTCTCTCTCTCCTAATCTTTTATTCCATTCATTTCTTCCTTTATTCGGAGATACTGCCTCTCTGTTCCCAACACATTGTACATTTCAAGCATTCTTTGAGCCTTTCTGCTGCTAAAAGAGAACAAATGTACCTGTTGCAAGAAACATGACTCTTCATGATGCCTGCTCGTTTTAAACCCCTGCTTTATTATTTTGGGACAGAACAATCATCTTTCTCTTTTTATATGAAACTGATCAGAAAGAAGGCATATTATTGGAATATAGGAGGAGAAACGTCTTTACTCCATAGAAAAGTAGGGAAACAAAAAGATGTTATGCAAAATCAGCTCTAAATTGTTTCACTCCATTTCAGAAAAACAGTAAACTCATTTTTCTACTGCATCCAGTAAGAAATATTAACTCAAAGCCTCCCCCTCTGGGAATAAATTTCTTCTGTTGACAGTCAGGGACACAGATGCAAACCCTTTTTACCTTTAAATCCTCAAAGGTTATTCTATTTCATGTAAACAAAGTATTAGGTATTAGATATAAATAAGGGTAAAAATTCTGTATCACTGACATGACACCTCTGTTTTTCTCCTTCTTTCATTCACTTCTCCACATTTGGCTCTAGAGCTCCTTCCTTTCTACAACCATAGCAAACATCAATAATCCCTGGTTGCTGCAGGTGGTGCTTATTATTTTTGAAACTGCCTGACAGACATGTGCATCGAAAAAGCTTCCTAGCAGCTGACACTTTTATATTTTGGTCATTCCACAGAATTTTGTTATTTTATGGTGGCTTCTACTGGTGTGTCTTAGCTGGGCATTTACAGTTCAGGAGTACCAGCTTCATACAGCTCAACCACAGACAGACTGAAGCTGGAGGAAGGGAGAAATCATCCTTCATCACTGCACAGTCACTGTGCTCATCAGAAAGTCACCCATTTCAATCCAGTGATCAGACGCCTTCACTGAAAAGCACAGTGATATGGGATGATGAAATCTTGCTTTTCAGTATAAATTCTCTCATTTGGGTTCAGAAACAAGGACCTTTTCATGTAAAAATATGCGAAATAGAGATTCTGAAAATATGAACAAGTAATTTCATAGGTGTACAGTCCCACCATGTTGAAAATGAGTATTCATACTTGTCATTTTACTTGCATCCATGAAATAGGCATTTTTAAGATTATTTCTACATGGAAAAAAACAAGTCCTAGGACACCCTGTTCTGCTAATTTTTCCTTAATTATGTAAATTGTTTAGAAGACATTAATGCATTTTAATTTACTATTCTTTAGCTTACCTGTGTATCAGTTTAATTAAGAATTATGCCATTTTGATCTTCTGTCCAAATTAAAAGGTGAACTTTGTCTTGGAAAAAACCCAGAAGGAAGTTAAGAGGTAAATAAAAACTATTTTTTTCCTTTTTGCAATATTAAAAATTGACTAATATTTTGTCAATTAAAAAAACCCCTAACATTCTCATAAAAAAATGCAACCAATCCTTTAAATCTATTCCAATTCAAATTTGCAGAAAATTTGTGCCAAATAACCTGGGTTTCTGGACACAAAAAAATAATAAATATTTCCCTAAGTACTTTCAGGAAAAAACGTTCTACAAACACTGAGAATAAGTTAAGACTGTTCTGCTGAAAAGTTTGTTGTTCTCAACACCAGAGTAATTCAGTGAAATTTGACTTTTTGGGATATAGGTGTGAAACATCAGAAGCCACCTGAAAGCTTAGTACAGGATTACTTTAATCTTTGAGGGCCTGACTGTAAATGCATTCATGTCAACTGATAATCTCCTATTGACTTCATTAATTATAGGATTAAGTCCTTAAAAGATATCCACTTAGCTGGCAGAAGATCTTAACTTCAGACATCAGTGCACACATGACCTCTCTGTGTCTGCATCTGCAGTCATTAGACCAATGTTTTCTGGGATAAGACTTCAGGTCCAGCCCTGCAGAAAGCCACAGGGAACACATCCAGTCCTCTTGGCTTTCCTTACAGGTATTTCCAGCATTTACACAAAATCTGCCAGACTTCTTGATACTTCTTTAAACATGGCCAGCAATCAGGTGATGTGAAAACCAAGTGACACAGCTGCTTCCCAGAGGTCTCAATGCTGGAAAGATATAATCTAGGGATCATTTAATGCTACAGAAATTCCCAAACATTTCATATTTTGTGTTATATGCATATAATGTGTGTCTTTACCTATTGTCTACTGTATACAGACAGGCTTCCACAAACAAAGATGTCAGAAATTATTGCACAGACAGCGAGCCGCATTATTGAAGAAGAGTTTTATTTCTACTGATAAAAAACAACTTTCCATCTGTTACAAGTTATCAATAGGGTTCAATGTGCCATATAGTAAAGTTCTTTTTATGGTCTATGAGATTTTCCTATTTATTTTCATTTTGCAATGAGAACAGAAGTAAAAAATTAAAAAATATTTTAAATTAAAACTTGCTTAAATTCCCAGGAAATTTCAGAAAGGCAGCACCAGCTAAAGCATGTGAATACATGCAATGGCTGTGTTCACAATGCTCTTGGAAAGAAGGCAGAGAGAGTTGGCTGTTTGGGAGATGGGGTTTGGTTGTTTTTCTAGGCAGGATACATTTCATTGTAGGACAAAAGGGTGTTTTGCATCACAAGGCAGTAACAAACAATCCCACTTCTGAAAGTTCCAAGGAGGAGCTGCTAAAAAGAAAATGTTCTAGGCAGTCAAAACTGGTGTGCTGAATGAACTTAATTCATATCAAGATATACTGAGACCAGAAACCATCTGGTATTAAGTCACCAGATGTAGCTTGTAGTGATCTCCATTAGTACCAGGAGCAGTAACCCTACCCTGTGAATTATCCAGAAATGCTATTAGCTGTCCCCCACAAAATATACTGCAGATTTAAAACTTCAATTCCCCTTTGAGAACAATTAGATTGTAATGGGAGCCAAGCAGAAAAGGAAATAACAAACTTCTGTCACTTGAGAACATTACTGTTGTGACATTCCCCTGTTCAACTGGTTTTATTTTATAGTAGCTGTCAGGTACTGTATGTACATTTGAAATGTGGGAAAATAGCTTAGAAAATATCATTCAAACTAGGTTTAAGTATCTTCTATAAACTGTATTATACTACTAAGCATTTACAGGCACCAATCTAGCAGAGCACTGGGAGCACACAAGTAATTTTAAGCATATGAGTCTCACCGAAGTCATGTGCTTAACATTATTAACATAATTAAGTGCTTTCTTGGGTTGAGACCTTACAAGTCTTTGCAAGCCTACCTGCACAGACTCCACATGCTATATGTGCATTTCTTCTTAGGGAGACAGCATGGCTGAAGTTCACAACAAGAGAATTCAGTTACTGCCTGTCACAAATTCCATATAACCTGAAATATTTGCATCTTTGTACCTCCACTTTCCATCTGAAAATTAGTGAAACCAATCCTTGTAAAGCGCTTTGAGCTCTTCAAATGAAAAGTGCTATAAAAACTACAAATTATTATTATATTATTGAACACCATGTATGTATACACACTATTATGTAATATATAATATATGTATAATGCATATAAATTCTAACAAATGTATTTGTGTAATATCTGAGAAATGGAACAGTTGTATCTGGAAGTGATAAATACATAGAGTTGGATTTATTGTTAATCTGTGGATTTAATGATTTTTTTTTTAGACAAAAGGATGTTTAAGTGTATAATTGCTTTTCTTAATTTAATATATTTATGTAAATGCATGCCTGAACTTCTGGTTAGATAGTTATTCTGTGTCCCTTAAGCTAATAAAATATATTAAACTTTATCTTACTATATAAGGTACACCTGCTGCTTTAAATTTTTTTTTGTTTTAATATTTTTTATGACTAAATGCATAATTTAAAGTTCATGAAATTTTAATTTTAATTGGCTCTTTGATCTTTGCAGTAAAGGCAAAATGCCAGCATTTTATATATTCTTTGAAATGTACACTAGCTTTATTTATATAAATTCTAAGATGCTTTCATAAAATGTGACTGAACACTGCTATTATTTTTGGAATGGGAAGTTTGGAATGGGGTTTCCTGGACAGAAAATTAAGGCATCCATATTGAAAAGATACCTGTTTCATTGCAAGCAGTATGTGAGGGGACATGCAGCTGGAACAAGGGGATTTCATGTACAGGCTTTGGAAGTACAGGCCTCTTGGAGAATGAGTTCAGTAATGATGGGAGAAACATTGGGGTCATTTACTTGTTTTGTTTATTTAATATCTTCAAAGAAGCATGTCATCAAATCAACATCTATTAAATTCAGAGGTACCATTTCCAGTGGTTTAAATAAGGGCCATAAAAAAATGGATGCAGTGTGAAATTCTTTCCTTTTATCCCCATCTTAAGTAACAGGTTCTGTTCCACTGAACTCAACACCTGAGCATACACATGGTAGCAGGGCCAACTCCATAGATCAACCCACTGGCTTTTTTGATACAAAACAACAATTACACACAACACTTACATGCAAACTACACTTGCAGCTTACATCTGGGGGAGCAAAAACCAGTTGGGACAGGGAGAACTAAAGAGTCAAGGGCTTCTTCACACAGAGTTTCCTTCAGTGGTTTTGAAATGCTCTTGAATTAGTCTTACACATTTAACTGACCTAAAGTCTTCAGCCTGACCTGTGTTTATTTCTTAAGGTAAAGAATGAAGCATTACTATGATATTGATGCTATCTCTACATTTCAGATTGAAGTTAAAATAATCTTGACATTTTCATTAAATTGTTTTTCCATTTTTCAGTTAAATGTACCATTAGTGATATGGGCTGGTGGCCAGCCAGACAACTAGGATCCAAAGAAAATTTGAACTTCACCCAAATTTGAGTATATTTGAAAACTGTATTTTACTTCAGCTTTTCAATGAATAAATACAGCAGTTGCAGCAATGTTCTTTTAAACACATTTTCTTCAGAATTTTCTTCATTTGGAGAAGCGCTCAGAACAAGAAAACACCTGAAAGATGGCAAATAAATAATGAAGAAATCCATGAGGATTGTTTTGATTTTTTAGTGGGATCTATATATTCATGTAGAGAGTAAAAAGAATTCTGTGAGGTTTTGTACATAATTACAATAAATACAGTGCAGCATGTAGTTCTGGTGACATCATAAGTCACTGAGTTTGTTCTTGTAATTTATTAAGACATTATGAAAACCCACTGACACATTTATAAGCCTTGGAATTAACAGCTACCTTTTATTCCTTTTACAACACATAAGACATGAATTTTACTAACAGAACTATATACACTCAGCTGTGTACAGCAGGACTGATATTCTGCCTAGAGCTTCTGACAGTATCTTGAACCTGAAGGGCCAAATTCTGCTCTGCTTTTGGATTTACCAAATGGCCTCTTGAACAAGGCTTGTGTGGTTTGTCAAAAGTCATCAGAACTTTCAAAAGGAATTCAAAGCCTAAATGCACAATTCAGGAACATTTACTTTTAGCAATACAGTTATTAGTAATATATTTGATTCAGTATTTAATCACTATTCCCAAAATATATACTTTGAACAATCTTCCGTGCTTTTATTGCCTTATCTTTATTTCCACATACAGCTCTGTTCTTTAAATTCTTTGTTCTTTATTTGTTATTTTATAGATATGCTGCTTCTCCATTCTATTGCACTAAATTCACTACATATTTACAAGTTTTTCATGAGCCTGATGATGGCACAAGTGCTATTTTTGTATTTTATTTTAATGAAAACATTAAGCAATGGATCAGCCCCTGGTTTGACTGTAAATTAAAAATGGACCACAAGTAGGGTAGAATCTTTAAAATGCCAAAGAATCATTTAGATCTATGTGGTTGCATTTATTTATTTTGGGGGAAGGGTTGGTTTGAGTCATATTTGGTGACATGTCTATGGATGACATACATCTCTGGCAGAACTGGGCAAAGTGGGACACAGCTTTGGTTTTGGAAAATCTCACTCAACAGTGGCTTCCTTGTTTGGGGTGGTTCCTGGGGGTTTTTTAAGTTCTTTTTTCTTTTTTTTTTTTGTCTTTCAAAGCTAGGACTACTCCTGGATTTTGTGTGAATTCCAAAATTTTGTGCTAAGACAGCTGAATGAATGGCTCTCATACTGGTTCAACATTCAATATTCAAAATTTAAGATATTTTCAATGTTTCAGTCATCTTCAACCATTGGTTATCTTACATTAGTACAGATTCACTGATATCAGCGTTGTCAGGAGGTAAACCAGGTTAAGCAGTTGCTTTTGCTTTTCATCCATTTTATATCACTTTAAATACATTTCACTCAGAAGTGTCTGTCACATTGTCCCACAATGAAATGGGTGACATCATCCTAGCACAGTTTGCTCCAGCTGTACACACTGGAGCAACTTCTACGTGTTTCACCTTTCACTGTGTACATTTGATTACTCAGAGATGGACTGACTGAGGGAGGGAGTGTTGGAGTTGTGTGCCTGCCCTCCATTAGAACAAGAGGTATGTTTTCCTTTCAGAATTAGAAAACTAAAATTCTGTGATGTATATGCAAGTTATTTCCACCTCAGGGGAAGGGAACATACACATGAATCAAACTGCCTTTGGTTCAGGAGATTTATAAAGAAGAGATCCAAACTCCACAAACTCTCACACAGTGGAATTCGTGCTTTTTTCTGGATGAATAGAACAGGTGCAGACACAGCTTTCAGGCCTTTAAACTACACCAGCCCAAATAAATTACAGCCACAGAGCATGTTTAGCAATTTCAAGCAAACATTAGAAACGCAATGCCCATGGTGCAGATAAAGTGCTTATGAAAAAGGTGGACATAACATCTGTACTGGCACAGAACGCCTGCTCTAAAGTAATAGCTGCAAAATGCCTCCTATAAAGCATAAGACTGTTAGTACAGCTGCAGCTTTTAATAGCTATTGAATTTCTTGATCAGGGAGGCAGGTCCAGAGCAAGGGAAATGGACAAGTGAAACTATAAACTGCTATTTTACACCTATGAATGTAATATCAAATAAATGTGGCCGAACCCCCTTTTATTTTTCTAAGAAATTCATCCCCAGAGAGCCTCGTGCTAGATCTTAGCTAGCAAGCCATCAGAAGGCACTTATGTCAGCCTAACCCTGAGGTTTCCAAGATGTATAACTGTGCAGCCTATATATATATATACTTCTTGCTTATTATATCTGTAACAGAAACCTGCAGCCACACACACATGCTAATACCTCATGCATCATTTCTGCACTTACTCAAAGCTATTTGGTTCTAGATCGATGCAAACAAGCAGTGAAAAGGCAAACAGGTAGTTTTTAAGATGGTTCTTCAAGAAAAAAAATACAGTAAAGTGGCTGAGTTGCACAGACTTCAATACAGGCAACAGGATGCAACCAGTAAACTCATTACCATGTTAGCTTATTAAAATTAATCCAAAGAATACAGCTGTCTGGCACTTTCTGGGGTTTCTTATTTAAATACCTTAGTAGTAAGATGAATTCGTGTCTAGGAGGCCCCTGTAAATTACTAGAATCATATTTACTTTGCATTTATAATTACACTTTTTGTTTATGATGGAACTTCTATGGAATTATCAGATTTTCAGTATGCAGATAAACTGCATTTTAATATTTTCTAAGCTTATTGTCTTGCAAATTCTTCGCATCTTCTATTAAGCCTGGAAATGAAATCCCTCACACAACACCCAAGCAGCAGTGACTGCTGAGACTGCAGATTCACCCGAAATTACCCCAGATGGAACACTCTTAATATTCACAGAATATTCTGAGTTGAAGAGGAGACACAAGGATCAGGGAGTCCAACTCTTCAGGAAATGGCCCATACAGGGAAGAACCTACAACCTTGGTGTTAATGTCTCTGAAACACAGATTAGACAGGATTGTTTTGCTTTGGGTTTTTTGTGTTTAGGACCACTTTCTCCTCCAAGAGACAGCACTTTTCAAACTATGTGCTGTTGGTGTCTACCCAAAGTGTGTCCCAGACCTGTAAACCTTTCCGAATCCCAAACTACAATTCTGTCTACCAAATTTCCAGTACTACTTAAATTTCCTGGCACCTGAACTCATTACATTTCTTTTAATATGGCTAAATTTTTTCTGGCTGGAATATATCCTCAGAAGTACCCGAACAATATGGAGATAGATAATTATCTCCTAAAAGCAATGCAGGATAAGACACAAAACTGCCAAAGCTTGCTTGAGACCTTGGAGAATCCTGAAAAGTTAGTCATAGCCAGCGCCTCAATTAACTTCATGGGTGGTGGTGCCAGTTTAATGATAAGAACACCACTACAATTCAGAAAGAGGTGGATCTAACTTCTGGTTACTTCCCAAGAAATTGTTTTGACTGCAGTCTTTCTGGTTGAATCCAAGGCACAGTGAAGCCAGAAATGATAAAAAGAAGTGGATCAAAAGAAGAGAAGGAAGAGTGTAGTCAGAATCTTCTGGCCTAGAAAGCTTATTTGAAAGTGCAAATTAGCCCACTAAATTATTCCTGCTTAACAATTTAGATATACACACTAGAGGAAGCAGGACTGAGTGCCCCAGTGCCTCCTTCCAGGTGAGTCAAACTCCCTTTTCTGCCTCTGTGCTCTGCTTTTCCAAGTGGTCTGTTTGCAACAGGCAGCACTGACAATGCTGCCTCTTCTGTGCTTCTTCACAGAGTCCTCACTGGGGCAGAGCATCTCTGAAATCCCCAAGAAATTTTGTAAGAGAATTTAGGGACAAAACCCGAAGTGTTTGTTTGTAAGGAATAATCAGGGATTTAAAAATTTTTACTAATTCACAAATGAAAAAAGTCCCAGTTCATACCACAGGCATAGATCCACTCCACTCTGCTGAGACCCCACCTGCAGTGCTGCCTCCAGCTCTGGGGACCCCAGCACAGGAAAGACACAGACCTGAAGTAGGTCCAGAGGAGGGCCACAAACACGACTAGAGGGATGGAGCACCCCTCTCATGAGGAAAGGCTGACAGAGCAGGGGTTGCTCACACTGGAAAAGAAAAAGCTTTGTGAAGACCCTGTTGGAGTCTTTTGAGTACTTGAAGGGGACCTATAAGAAAGATGGGAACAAACTGCTGAGCAGGGCCTGTTGTGATAGGAAAAGGTTCATTGGTTTTCAACTCAAGAAGGGACAATTTAGATGAGATATAAGGAAGAAGGTTTTTTACAAAGAGAGTGATGAAACACTGGCACAGGTGCTTGTGCCTGGAGAAGTTGTGAATGCCCTACCCCTGGAAACATTCTAGGTCAGGCTGGACAGGACTCTGAGAAACCTGATGTAGTTGAAGGGGGTTTGGACTGGATGGCCTTTAAAGGTCTCTTCCAACCCAAACTATTCTGTGACTCTGTGATTTACAAGGAAGAGAAGACTCAACAGAAAAAGCACAAAGCCATCACATGAACTGCTAAGAAAATAGACTCAACATACAAATTACCACCTGAGAGCTACAAATTTTTGGTTTTCAAAATCCACCTGCCAGAAGAAAGTCACAGAGTAGATCCAGATCTGTTGATGTCCACAGGAGCTCTGCCTGTGCTTTCAGTGGTGCCAGCATACCAACCCACCGAGAGATTAAAATCTGATGGAGTTGAAGAGAGACTTTAGGAAGACAAGTTCAGACAGCAATGGGCTTCAGTGGAGTGTGTGGATATCATTGTGAGTTTGGAGCTTCAGTCCCCTGACAAATGAACACCCCTACAAAAAGATCAAAACAAAAGATTTGTCAGATTATGGCAATGAGATGTTAAAATCTCACAGGATGAAATGAATCCTTTAATGCATCTTTTCAACAGGTAACAAAGTGCTGAAGTGTTTTCTATCTTACAAAAGAAAATAAAAGTGAAGACATGGCTTTGCTTAAGTTTTTAGTTACTACAGAGATCTGGGATACAGCTTTGAGTCAGCTGGAGTATGAGCAGTAGTCTAGTGGTGGCAGCAGGAACTCTAGGGAAGCAAAGAGACATCTCAGGTAAGGCTGTGAAGCTCTGCATGACTATTTTAACTGTGACAAGTATCCTAAAGTGCTTACTCATTCAGAAATCTGTTCTGTGTGCTGCAGTCACTATTAACTGCAGCACAGACACAGCAGAAGTGTTGTTTAGTGTTGTTACTCATGTAAGTAAAACTTCCAGAGAACAGAAAATGATCACTCACATTAACAGGGATTAATTATAATTCATATTAACCTTTTCATAAAGAGCAAAACCAAGCAAATGAGATTCCTTCCCCTGGCTATTTTGAAAGCTACCTGCTCAGAAAGAGCTTCCTATCAATTATCTGTAATGGGATTATTAGCACACTTTCCTCGTTAAGTTTTTCCTCAGAAGTAGGTAATGCTGATAAACTTTCCACAACAACTATAACAGACAAGAAATTTAAAACAAATGAATATTCTCTGGGTTGCAAATATTTAGATTAACATAATCAGGGTAGTGATTAGCACTCCTATAAAAGGACAGTGCAGTATAGGATAATGTTTGAAATAAATAAACTGGATTTTGCCTATGTAAAATATTTTCACTGATTTCAATTTAATGTAAAATTCTCCTGCATTTTCTTCCTATATTTCCTGCTATTATGAAACAGCTGCTACACTGCATTTCAACCACACAGATAGGTTAGCTATTATTACTTACCTCTTGCTTTTTATGTAGTCATAAAAGCATAAGGTTTGGCCTTCTTTCTGTTGATTCTTGGTGAACAAATATTTCAAGTATTATTTTGGCTACAGCACAGTTTTGCACACACAGCATGTAAACTGCTTAGCACAAAAGAGAAAAGGGATCTGCAGGCCCAAATCCTGCTACCAAGTGAAAAGAAACAAAGCTTAATCCAAAAAGTCAATGATGTGCTGTATCAGATGTGCACACTTAGGTACACTACTGTGACTAACTCTTAAAATTTTGCATGCATAAAAATTACACTTATTTATAAACTAGAGAATCCTTAAGCATCAGCTATATATGCACTAAACACACATTTATTAAAATATATTAAAGTGTTGCTTCAGAGATATAGATAGTTAAACATCTAAGTCTAAGAATATATCTGGAGGGGGTAGTCTCATCTATCAAAAAGTCTTCAAATCAGTAGGGATGAAAAGATCTGGGAATTGCTATTCAAACTGAAAAATTTCAAGACAGACTGCAGAAGACACTACCTGCAATGTCCCGTTCTCAAGACCAACTGGCCATTACATCCCAGATACAAAATGAAACAACACATACCCAGGGGGTTTTGCATCCTAAAAAAATTAATGTTCAAACTAACATTTTCAGCTTGCTTCTATTCAAGGAATGACCATAAGAATTTCCAAGCAATATGCAGGGGAATATTTGAATAACAGGAATGGAATAAAACTCTGAGAAAAGGAATTAGAACCTGATTTTTAAAATCCTTTGCACAGAAAAATGATGTCTGAACAACCTTGAAAGTCTGACTTTTATTTCCTGATCCTGCAAATTGCCCTACTTGCCAGCTTACAAGTATAAACCACTGGAATGAAGACAGAGCATCTGCCTATGGATTTGAAAGTTTCACATACATAATACTTCTATATCTTGACAATAAAAAGCTTCTTTCCATTCCTCATTTCCTATGATATGACATGATAATCTCTCCAATGTTCTAGATACAAGAGAGAACTTCAAGAGTTATATAGCACAAATGTGTTTACATTATTTTTAGGCATATGAGTCCCTTACAGTAATTTTTTCTTTCTTTCAATCAGTAAATATCCAAATGCCTCAGCAGCTCAAACATGAATGTGAATAGATAAACTAAAATCTGAGAATTTCAAGAGTGGTGAAGTGCTTGTTTTCACCTCTCCCCCTTTTAAAAGTGTCAAATGCTTCCTGACACGCTTGGGTCCATGGAAATGGAACATATTTTCTCATTACGTTAATTAATGGGTCTGCTTGGGTGGTATAATTCAGTATAAATTTCCTTTAGTATTCTGTCATACCTAAAAAGGATCTCATTTTTGTGATGTCTTTAAATTTTTATGACTTTTACTCTGTTTAGTCTGTGTGTAATCCTTCTTTTGAAACCTAATGTCCTAGAAAATCTGCAGGTTTCTCTCTAAACTGGCACACTCTGTAGTTTATAGTCATTTCTTTTTCTTGTCTTCTTAGAACTCCACGCAAGTCCTTAAGGTGTAGTTCACAGCTCAGGGAATTTATGATTACATCTTCAATGTAAATTCAAGCACTGCGATATATTAAACCTGACAAGATGCTGTTCATTAATCTCTGAAATACAGCCAGGTGTGATGTAATGAAGAGAGGCTTCCAGCTCAGAGAAGCTTAACACAGCTCCCTGCTCAGCTTGATGGTGGCTTCCTTTACCTCATCTGGGAGAAGGACTGCCTGGGTGGGGATGCTCACTGGAAGCGTAATTCCAGAAAAATGTGGTTGGGGGAAAATGAGACAGGATAATCCCTTGCTGTGCCAATGTTTCTCAAACAGCTCAGCTTCTGCTTTCCTTTCATTTCCACGTTAGAACACTAACTTGGTCATGCTGTCATGAACCACAGCTTCCCAAGGAAATGGATTGATGGACTGGAGGTACATTTCTATGTGTATATATATATACATAGATATATATTAAAAAAGGAGCATTTTAAATACTGGAATCTCAGCTAGTGAAGAAAGCACCATCAGGCTCAGAACACAGAGCAGCAAGTGCTACAATTTACACACACATGATCAAAACAAGGCTTCAATTTGGTTGTGGCAATACTCCTTTTTTTTTTTTAATGAATAACTGTATCTTTTCAACACAAAAAAAGGGACAAAATCAAACCAGACCAAATAAAAGGAAAAGCTCAACATTTCCAAATCATTAATTAAAATCTCAAAATAAATTCATAAATGTTATTATCCAATTTTACTTCATTAACAGGGTATGTGGAATATGTATTGGGCAAAAGTAAGACTTTGAAACTCGTCCCTGTCATGGCAACAACAGAGACTTTGTGAATGAAACTCATACTCCTGAGCTGAAAACCAAACAGACTTTTTTCTAATATGGAAAGAAAATGTGAAAGTAAGTTTTTATACACTTCATGTTTTAGCATTTTACATCCACGAAACATTGAAGTCCACTTCCTAAAACAAGTTACGGCCATTAAGTACCTTTGCTCTCTGCAAATTATAGCCAAGCTATATATATATATTGCAAAAGTGCAAAATGGTTTGATTTTCACAGATTACTGGATTTGATTCATTTTATCCAGCTACAAAACATAAATTTTGAGTACGAAGGTAATTATTATTACATCTACTCCAGGAAAAAAAGACAGATCTTCTCAGAAAAATAAGAGTTTGGGTTAGCTTTGTACACTTTTTGAAACCTCTAGGAAAGAATGGAGAGCTAGACTAGCCCCTGCATTTTCTTCTGACCATGGAAAAGTTATCAGGAGAAGGCTCCTCTTTTTAACTTGTCTTCCTATATTTTATAATTGTTGTTACTATTACTATATTAAATTCTTTCCTGTTTATTTCAGAAGAGATTCCTGCTAGCTCTTTCTGAGCTACTCACCCATGGACAAAGTGAAAAAGACAGGACAGAATAGTAAAACAGATTGTGGAACTGGAAACAGACAGAATCGGATAGCTTGGATTTCTATCCTAACATGCATGGCTCCAATCACTGAACACTGTCTTTAGAAGAGAAATTACATCAGTAAATAGATATGAATACACTGGAATCAGTCTGCAGAAGAATATTATACCTAAAATCTTAATTGTCTAATGGATTTACTGTATTTATGCTGAGGACATCCTGCTATTTTTTGCAAATATTCTGGCATTTTACATGCAGAAGTGATTAAGTAAATACTGATGAACATTCCCAAAAAGTAAATCATGTATTTAAGAAACCAGATTTTAGAACTGTATTCATCCATTAGATTAGAAATTTCTCTTTTGGCTATGTTATCTATCAAGCTAACTTTGAATATGGTATCAAATAAGTAGTGCACTGATTAGCTGGTTGATTATCACAGAACCATGGAATGGTTTGGGTTGGAAGACCATCTAGTTCTCACCTCCCTGGATACCTTCCACCAGACCAGATTGCTCTGAGACCCATCCAGCCTGGCCTTGAACTCTGCCAGGGATGGGGCATCCACAACTTCTCTGGGCAACCTGTGCCAGTGCCTCACCCCCCTCACAGTAAAGAATTCCTTCCTAAAGTCTAATCTAACCCTGCCCTCTTTCGGTTTGAAGCCATTACTCCTTGTCCCACCATTCCAGGCCCTTGTGAAAAGTCCCTCTCCAGCTCTTTTGTAGCCCCCCTTGCCTGTTGGAAGGTGCTCTAAGGTCTCCTCGGAGCCTTCTCTTCTCCAGGCTGAATTATAGCTCTTCTTTAACTACATTAATTGAATTCAACATATAAAAATATTAAATGACTCACCTCAACCATTTGAGAATATCTTAAATCTTCAGAATTACTTTGAACTCACAAATAGACGAAAAGGGGATGTACATCAAATTAAACATCCCACAAGAAGAATTAATTTAGCAGCGGTCAAGGTATGTTGCAACTTCCTCAGTTAGCATTGCATTCCTGCCCTAAATTAACATTACATCAATTCTGGATCAATTCCTGCCTTGCAAGATAATTTGACACAAGAGTTCTTGCTTTTGCTAGAGGTGTACCACCAACGCTTTATCCTGATCTATCTCAGCCTTTCACCAGACTGTTTTTTATTACAGAAAAGGCATTTGGCAAAGAAAGAAATGTTTCTTGTTAGATAAATATTTAAGAAAGTAATAATTGTGAAACAAAAGTACTCCAAAACTGACACAATATTCACCACATTTTGACCCCTTTTTTGCCTAGCAATAGCTACATTTATCACATTTCAAGACTGAGAATGAAATTTAAATTCTCTTGATGCCTTGCCAACAATCTTCACTAAACTACTGAACCCTGTAGGCCTCTTTCTTTACTAATGCTACATTCATTAAAAAAATCATTAGACTCAAGCACAACAATACATATGTGGTCAATGATTTCAGGTAAAGGTGGACCCAAACCCA
This sequence comes from Climacteris rufus, assembly GCA_013398175.1. Classification (NCBI taxonomy): domain Eukaryota; kingdom Metazoa; phylum Chordata; class Aves; order Passeriformes; family Climacteridae; genus Climacteris; species Climacteris rufus. The sequence goes on along the minus strand of VZRZ01007137.1, from coordinate 79,886 downwards.
AGTGAATTGGCTACTTAATCCCAGGCTGGAGAAACTTGGATCCATCATGAAAATAACTAGTAGAACAAATCTTTACATTTAAATATACATACTCATACTTCAGGAAAATATTAAACTGAAAATTCTGTTCACAAGAATGAAAATTACAGAAACTGACTGTACGCTTAGTTGCAATAATGAGGAATCAGTTATGGTTTCAAACTGAAAGAGAGGGCAGGTTTAGATTAGGTATTACAAAAACATTCTTTACTGTGAGGGTGATGAGGCACTGGCACAGGTTGCCCAGAGAAGTTTTGGATGCCCCAACCCTGGAAGTGTTCAAGGCCAGGCTGGATGGAGCTTTGAACAACCTGGTCTAGTGGAAAGTGTCCCAGCTCATGGCAGTGAAGTAGCAATTAGATGATCTTTAAGGTGCCTTCCAACACAAGCCATTCTATAATGGATTCCACAAATCCATTCCATTCCAAATGATACTGCAGGAATTTGAAAGCTTAGAGTCTTTTTAAAATTTTTAAAGCATTAAGATTTATATACTTTTTGAGTCACTTATCAAATTACTCACAAAAGAAATAATGCAAGAGCTACTCTGAGCCAAGTTTTCCACTCAAAAGTTCACTGATATATGGAGAATGAAATCTACCACTTGTATTATGTATTTCCACAGTCTTTAGGCTTCCTCTGCAGCAAAGTGATGTTCTGATGATTGTGTATTCAACATCAAATATCTAAAAATTAAATAATTAGGCAATAACTCCGAATACAAGAGATTATTGTAACAATTTAGGTTACTAGTCAGGAAAGAGATTCACTCTTGATGGTCTCAGACACTGTCAGAAATACCCTTCATCACTTAAAAATGTGACTGCTGCCCCAGATTCCGTAAGCCAAAAGACAGAACCTCTATGAATTCCAGGTCTCTTGCAAGAGCAAGTGACAAGAGTTCTCTCAAAATCTTTCCAATGCTACAGTGCTTTCAGTGTCGTTGGCCCACAGACCTAAACCTCAGCTATAGAGGAAATTAAGATGTAACTAATTATCTTTCAATAGCTACTAGAACTATTGTACAGATGCTTTATTCAGATAAATTAATAACAAGTCAACACTGCCTCCTGCACATAAAATCTGCTGTTAATGCCAGAAATAAACAATATTCTCTAAGAGTATTGACATCAAAACTACTCTGTCTCTCTTCTATTTCCTTTTGGCACTTGGCTAAAAGTTCTGGGCCAAATTTTATGTTCTAACATTAAACATTGACACTCAAAATTTATACCTTTATGTCACCTTCCACCCAAAGTTTCAGATAACTTTGAAAGGGCCAATTAGTTCTCTAAATATAGAATGAATATTAGTTATATCTTACAGAAAAGGAGCAAAAAAGAAAGCTGGCACAACAAATCTGAACCTGATTTTTCATGCTGACTAGTCTAAGGTCTGGAAACACACCATTTCTGTTACTGGAGGACTATGAATATGGATACTATGAATATGAATAACAACCTCTAAGTTTGAAAAATATACACTAAAATGGTGCTCAACAGATGTGGAAAAAGCATATTTTGCATCATCCAATGACTACTTCTTTCTCTGCATTAACTCAATCATTATCTATCCTCAGTGCTGTATGAATATCCACCAATCACAGATATATTTTGTGGCATAACCCCCTTTTACCTGCAAATAAACCCTTTTCTTTGCAGAAGCCTGTCCCACTCCACTCCCCAGAGCACAAATGCATGACTTACAGAAAAAAACTCTGAGATATTTATTCATTTGTGCTGGCACACCTCACCTCACTTCTCAGCAAGCTTAATACAAAACCCCAGGTGAACCAGAAGGCTTTTCTAAACATCTGTGGAAGTCTGTCATACCTATGCCCACAAAGTATTTGCCTGTTGAGATATCCAAAAGCTGTCACGCTCTTTTAAAAGTCAGCTTGTACTGAAACAGAATCCTTCTCTAAACAGAGTGGGAGGTTAACTGATTTCATTCTATCTGCTTCTATTCTTTGATTTTATCTTTTAATATTAATATCCTTGGGACCACCCATCAGCTAACCTGCTTAACAAAACTTACTGCCCAGTTATCTGATCAACAATTGCACTGAGGTAGAACTCCCTAAAAAGACACACATGGTAATTATTTAATTACATTCTTATGCCATGATCATTCTATTTGATTTTTTAAAATATAAATACCCAAAATAATATAGTGGATATAAGCTGATGTTTAAGACGGTGACTTTAGCACTGAGATTTGATTCAACAAGATACTTAATACCAAGTAGTTCTACTCAGATTAGTTTGCAAATAGTAAACCTCAAATTGCTTACCATTAAAACTTATTTAAAAATTGATCCTCTTTAAAACCTGATGTGATTTTAAAAAGGATTCCTATGCAATAGACCAGATTTACAGAAATGCCTTAATCTAAAGGAGAATTGGGGAATTATTTATGGTGGATTTGGTAGTGTTAATGCTCGAACTTGATCATCTTAAGGGTCTTTTCCGATCTAAATGGTTCGATGATTCTATTTTAAAAAACTCTGACAGGAAAACTAAGCAAGAACAAGTGTTGTATCTCTTTATCCAGTATTGCATATGCTATTTGTTTCAAACAGATTCCCAATGAAGGAAGGCCAAAATGGAGCAATTGCTTAAGTTCTGTGAAACCTCAAAAGATCGTAAAGAAAAGGAGGTTTGCATCACACATACTAAGGTGGCTGACATTTCCAGTTGGATAACATACTACAGTCCAAAGCATAGGAACACATCCTGAATGCATGACTGCTCTGAAAATGCACCTCCATTGCAGGGAAGGAAACATGGGATTAATAATGTTCACTCCCAGAGCATAATTTATAACTTGTAAAAGCACACAACACATGCTACATATTGATTAAAGAAAAAAATTCCATCCAGTTTCATTGATGTGTTGTCAACACCATGTCACCAAGTCCCCGAAAACGTGCCACCTAGTGGAGTCTATGCCCACATTCTACAATCCAGAGGCAGCCAGCCCTGTTCTGGTGCCTTCTGCTACCTTCCAGCTCTCACCTGGGAGAACAGGTCTGCATTTTCCATTCCTCATACTGCACACCACCCATCCTCCACAGCCCACCCTGCAAAATTTGCTCTGCTTACAATTTAACCAAAAGATTTCTAGAATACCTACTACTCATGACTGAAAACACTTAAACTCTGAACCAACATCAAAATCCGTTGAGCACAGAAAAAGGTGCAAATAGATAAAATCAAACACAGCACTTTCTCTGCTGTCTGCCTAAGAGTGGAATCTACATGAGACATTATTCCAGTATAAAACACATTATTCCAACACAAGATATTCCTGATTATTGCCCCCTAACCAGCAGAAGTATATGATTGAGACGATGAGAAAAGAGCTACTCACTGCTAAACAGCAAGACAGACTCATGCATAACTCACATGCCTTAGGAAACAGCTGGGAAAATTAATCTGGAGAGTGAAGATGGGAGATGAGCCCAAATAACATCTAATTTCAGCTGTCTAGAAGAGAGTAACTTCTGAGTCTAAATTCTACCTTAATATGCAATTTTCTACAGGATGACTTTCTTTTCCAAAGATGCCAGCATTTCTGATTACAATACTAGCTAATTGCTCCTACAAACTTATAGCACAAACCCAATCCCCTTCACCTTTCATCAAAAACTAATTGATTTTTTCCCTTAAATTTTATAACCAAAATACATAGATTCTTTCAATCATACATATTAATTTCATAGTGTGGAATGTTTTGTTTCCATGAAGCATAATTGTATTAGTTATAGGAATAGTTCAGCATAGAAGGCACTATAGGGACAAACAAAAATTACATGACTTCAAAAATACACAAGTTATGAATTGTATACTATAATCAGTTAAAAGTATTAAGTTCTCATTGGTGGATATCTCTTAGAAGAGTAATACAAAACATGGTTATAAATTCTAAAATACTCTGAAAGTTGTTTTGTGCCCTTAACTGTTTTCTAATTGCAGGAGAACTTGAGGGTACTAAAATAACAAATAACTGATGGTGAGGTGTAATTTTACTGTACACTTTCCTTTTGCATTACATTTTCTGAGTTTAAGGATCTTTATTTCAGGTAGTGGAAGGTACAGTATGCAACAAACATAAGAAATGTCAACAGAAGTAGAAAAGTGTTCCAGAGAAATCTGAAATACATTTACATACCAAGATTCTCTGACAGCTGAAGGATTGTGCATTTCTGAGATTAGACCCATACAGACCCATACAGAAGAATCACTCATAGACCTTTCTCTCCCTCTTCTTCAAAATCAGTTGTAAATAAATTTAACAGTGAAGAAGCAAGGAATGTAATCCACCCCCCACAAAGCACTGCATGAAACCATTGGGACTCAAGTCCAACACACTACTTTTTTTTTTTTTTGTGGAAGGCAAATTATGCCTTTTTGGAAGATATGTAAGTATAGACATTGCTTTACCAGCCAAAGATTTATGGCAGTGCACAGGTTTTTAACACAGATCCAAGACAGGCCCCACCAGTGCTCTGTTAAACTCTTCTTGTTTGTGCTTTCAGAAGGAGTAGTCTGTCCAGAGAAAACAGAGCAGGTTTGGTAACAGGGGAATGCAGGCATTTCATAAAACATCCTTGTGTTAGGATCACAGGGATGGATATTAAGCATCTGCTGAGGAAAATGAACATAAGCTAGACGTTTATCATGTTGCCCTTTATACTACAGCAATGCCCAAATGCTTCATTTGAGTTGCAGCTGCTTTATTTGAACAAATAAACAAAAAAGCGGTAAATTCTTGCCATGCATCCAGATAGTCTAGAAAACTCAGTTGGATGAAAAGCTGAAGAATGCTCTCACACTCAGAAACAAAAAAAAATCCCTGGGAAAGAAGGTTGGTTTTGCTAGATGACACATCTCCCCATCCCAAGATATAGCATGTTTTGGTGAGAAAAATAGGCTATATTTGACATTTCTTGCAAAAAATAAATTCATGTGGTTACTTATTTTTACCTCCTGTCTCCAAAAGCCTATGCATTTTACTGCCAGGACCCTAACTGGTAGATTGATAAGGTAAAATGCTTTCACCTTAGGCAGGTGCCAAGATGAATCAGTTACTCTATAATAACATAGCAGCTGCAAAATTACCTAACTAGTGTAATGAAGATTAATTTCCTTTGCTTCCAGATTGTCAAATGGTTATTTCCTCTTCTTGTAAGAATATTTAGTGTTTAGAGAAGTACAAGCAGAGCCACCTTATCTCAAAAATTTGTGCAAGTCAATTTTCTCTCATGAGAAATGACAGATTCCTCAAGCTGGAAAAAAAGTCTAACCTAAAATGCAGAGTCAATTTTCATGAGAAAGAAAAAGCAAATTAGTCATCACATCTCTAATGGTTTCCTCATAGACATTTTCCCTGAGTTGTCCAGCACTGCCAATGCCCACAGCCAGCCTGTGCATTGCAGTGAGCCTGGACCAGAGCATCCATCAGTAATTAACAAGGGATGAGAAAAGCAACTGGTAACAGTTAAAGCAAGTGTTCACTGCTGCTTTGAATGGCTTGCTCTGCATTCTTTTGCAATGCACAGGGAAAGCTGTGATTAGCTCCATATGATTGGCAAAGGTGATGATAACGTGACTTATGAGCAACCTGCCACAAAAAGTATTTATCTTGCGATACATGAGGTGCACACAAGGAAAGATGCTCCTCTAGAGGCACATCACACAGTAGTTAAACACACCATTTAGTGAGGTGATTATAAAATCACCTCAATACTCATGTTGCAGCCATGAGGCAATAGCAGAACTAGCTTCAGAACTGAGAAGAAAGCAGTGGAGTTTACTCACTTCCCGCTTTTGGAAACAAACCTCTATTAACCTCAGACCTTGCAACCAGCACAACATTCCAAACTAATTACACAGGTATCATGCTTAGGGAGAGTGATAGAACTCTCCAAGTCAAAAGGACAATCATGTTTGCATCCTGCTGCGTGACACATTACCACAGAGGTCTCCTCTTGGCCCCTTCTGTTCTTTTCCAATTTATTGCAAGTCTGGATTCTCTCTTGCTAGTTGCAATTTTGGTTGTTTCCTCTTTCAAGTCAGTTTCCAGATGTTGCTTACCCAATTTTTCCCTGCACAAGGCATGCTAAGCCTGAACTTCTCCACCGTTCCCTTCTGTGTTTGCCCCCACTATTCAACTCACAATCTAAGTCAAGATTTTGAAACCTGTTGTAAATTACATTAATTGGCAGTTCTTTCCTGCAGCTGTGTGCATTCTTAAGACCACATACTTACAGGGCTTGGGTGGTGGGGGGGGGCAGGTCTTTTCTACCTTCTTTGGACAAATTTTATACTAAACCAAATTGCATCTGGTTCCAACACCATCTGAATAGTCATGCTGGTACCTTTCAGGGGTCCTAGCAGGGACATGTTTATAAGTATTTCGTTCAGTATTCAAATGGAAGAGAGTTACACTGGAAACTTATGGGGAAAACTGGTTTATGCATAGCATGTTTGAATACTTCATGCTATCATGGGTAGCTCATCGATTATTTCCTATGTGCTAAATGCAAAAATACATTCATGAATAAAGGGCTTTAAAAAATGTGAGTCATGAAGCTGTCGGATAAAAAAGTGAGGCTGCAGGAGCATGGGCAAAGAGTTTCATTAGCCTTGCTAACAAGGAAAATTTCTATTTTTATTTAGAATCAACTTAACCCACATAGTTTATAAAATAATTAATTAGAAAATAATTTAGGTTACCTTAAAACTACAGTATTAATTTCCAGAGTTCGCTTTATAATATGGCCTCATAAATTGAAAACAAAATCCTGAGATTATTCAAAGAAAATATGAATAAAACCTACAAATCAGACCACAGCACTGTAGTATGTTGAAATAAAACCCTGATCTGCCCAATATTTTTGAGTCCTAACTTCAAGAAAATGTAGTGTTTCTTTATATGTGTCCTACAAAATCAGTAAGGAAAAAGTAACTAGGAAGAGAAATAATAGAGGGAAATACTATTCAGTTTAGATATTACAGTGACTTTTCCATTTAAAACTAGGAAAAAAAAGAAAACAGCTTCGTTGGAAAATGAAGAAGTGCCAACAAAATATTTTCATTTATATATAAATCTGAACCAGAAAGCTCAAGACCACTGCAGCAGAATGTCTGTAACCAGTAAGGTTGTCTGTAGAAGGCACATTGACTTCTAATTTCTTTTCCCTGGTAAAGCTGACCAGTGTAAAATCTAGATTGCAAATCCAAGAAACATCTGTAGGCATGCAGGGAAACTAAAATTGCCTCCATCAGACATAGCTGAGGTCCCAGCAGTGGTGTATCCTACAGTATCCAGTGATCAGTGATGCAAATGAGGCCTTGTTCATTGCAAGGTCTGTGTCCCCTGTCCCTGCTGCCCCTTCCCTCTGCTCTATAGTACTCTGAGTCTCTCCTATACCTTTTCCCCTCTTTCATTCATCTTCCCTGAACTTCTCATTCTCCTAAACATTTTAGGACATTTTTCAAAGCATTTTAAAAATTTTCTCTCCTACCCCTCATAACTGGAGGAATGTCTGTCACACCACCCATGCCAGCTCCCACCAGTAGCTGATTCAACAGCAGCACCTGCCACAGAGGGCTTGGTGGTACAGATGTTCTGCCTGGCCAGTCAGCACATGTTTGTTGACTGGTCAACTGCTGGAACAAATAACACAAATCACCATCGAGCTCAAACAAATGCTGTTCCTTCAATAAAAGCTCTAACGGCGGTCTCCATGCAGTTACCAATTCCCCCAAAGATTGTAGGAACAAGGTATCCCTCAAATCTCTATCCTTCTGCCAAACAGATTTGTAATTAGTGTTTAAAAAAAAAGATCACATACTATATTGGGAAAATAGTCAAAAATGTAGTAAGTACAAATGACTGTCTCTATGTATAGAAAAATTAATTTCCTATGTATTTGGCTGCATTTCAATTCCTGTTGGCTTTACTAGACATTGGAGGGTAAGAGGTTGACAAGTAGCTTTATTTTCATGTCTAGTAGAATGATGCCACTTACTCCAAATCTTACAACTCTTTGAGCTGTGAGAGTCTCTTGGCAACCTTTTCACTACTTTTAAATGACAGCGTACTGGCCAATTTATAGATGAATGCTAAAAATCATGCAAAATAAAAGTAAGTTAATCTCATTTGTTTTCATCTGTTTTAACAACAGATTTTCTTCACATTTCCTCCAGGAATATACGTTATTAAATTAGGCCAATGAATGCACTATCAAAACAAGTACACACGTCACTGATTTAAATTTTCCTACACACTTTTTCTTTCTTTTGCTGTGCTGCCAGGTTTCCTACACAGAGTTCCTGAAAACAAGGAGCTTGGACAGAGTTTAAATTGATGAATGTTTGAATGCAGTGAAGTTCCACAGCATTACACCAGCAGATCTGGTGATGCTGTGCACAAAATATTGTTCTTTAAAAGTAATGCTGTTACAATTAAATTAACATGTAATGGTACAGAAATTACATGCATTTTTTAGGATTACATACAAACTCCTGACAAGCACGACTTATCTGAGGTTTGTCAGTGCCCCAACATGGCTTTACAGTTATTCACCAGCCTGCTGGCCAATCTATAATGAATCCAGAGAGCTTCAGCTGCATCCAGGGTTCAAAAACACTTGGGTTCAACTATCATCAAATCAACTAATAAAAAATATTAATATTTTCATTTTTAAAAAAGAACTTGCATTATCAATTAGATTGTGTGGTTTAGATCAGCTATGGAATTTGGACAAACAAATAAGAACCATTTTGCATAGCCAGCTGCACATCAAAAGTAATTTTGCAACACAAAAATTTTCTGGCCAGACCTGCCTTTCAGACAGTTATAGATCCCAGTGGAGGCATGGGAAGACCAGAGTTCAAATTCAGTTTACTATGGCAGTTCTCCCAGCTCTGAATCTTAGCCATGTGATTGGCAACGCTTACTGTCACCACAGGGGAGTCTTAAAAGGGAAAAGTGGTAGCTCTGACATTCAAAGAAAAAGCAAATACTACCATACAAAACTCATATAAGAGTAGAATGTTTCTCAGTAGAATTTCAAGCTGTTTCTTAGCACTGTGCTGGTATCTCATTGTTGCTTGAGAATGATTGCAGACATAGAATAAATACTATTACCCAGGGAAGTGCAGTTGTCTGCTTATCTGCCTCACTGAGCACACCCTGAATAAGGTAGATACACCACGAGGAAAAGGCAAGAGACACAATAACTACATCTACATTAATAAGCAGTGTGGTACAACAGAAGGGGGTCTGTAGCAGCCCCAGGCAGCAGCTCCAGGCCGCTACAGGGGTCTACTAAAGTCACTCACCTACTGACAGAGCAGTTACCACACTGACAGCATTGAGAACCTGACATCCCTGCACAAACAAACCTTTTGAGAATTTCTGTTTCAGAACTGCTCTAGTTTGGGGCTGTGGATAGAACACCAGTACAGTCTGGACTGTGTACTCCTGGAATACAAGTTTCTCTTGAAAGGAATCCAGTTTTTGTCCTCTGGGACTTTGCTGCGATACAAACCAAAATTCAGCAAGTGGAGACTACTGTGAGGTTTGTTTCAAAAGCATACTCATGATCTGAACTGTAATAAACATGTACCTGAGGTTTAAAAGCATGAAAAGTGCCCCAGAGCAAACAAACCAGGACATATGATGATCACCCTCAAGTTATGAATGTTTATCACCATAGCAATGTATGCAGGCAATGGGCTTAATACTTCTGTGCCTATCTTAATGCCAATGCAATATTTGGAATGAAGAAGTGGCTTTTTTTGGTGAACTTTTTGAGTTCTTTTTTCCCAAATTCAACATTATTGAACTTGTTCTACCAGTTGCTATTCTTTCGTATTTTTCACATTAATGGTAATTTAGGGAGACTTGTTTCACAGAATCATGGATTAGTTAGGGTTGGAAGGGACCTCTGGAGATCACCCAGTCCAACCCTGCTGCCAAGGCAGGGTCACCTGGAGCAGGAGACACAGAAACATGTCCAGGTGGGGTTTGAAAGCCTCCAGAGAGGGAGACTCCATGACCACCCTGGGCAGCCTGTTCCAGTGCTCTGCCACCCTCAAGGTAAAGAAGTTTTTCCTCATGTTGAGGTGGAACTTGTTGAGTTTAAGTGTACAGCCATTGCTCCTCATCCTGTCACTGGGCACCACTGAAAAGAGTCTGGCACTATCCTCTTGGCACCACCTTTGAGATATTTATGTGCATTAATGAGATCCCCTCTCAATCTTCTCTTCTCTATAAGAGAAGGCCCCGCTCCCACAGTCTCTCCTCATAAGAGATGCTCCAGACCCCCCAACATCTTTGTGGCCTTCACTGTCCAGAAACTCTTTGTCTTTCTTGTCCTGAGGAGCCCAGAACTGGACACAGCACTTCAGATGTGGCCTCACTAGGGCCAAGAAGAGAGACAGGATCACCTCCCTCAGCCTGTTGGCCACACTTTTCCCAATGCACTCCAGAATCCCACTGCCCTCCTGGCCACAAGGGTCGTGCCACATGGCCACATGGTCAACATGTCATCCACCAAGACTCCCAGGTCCTTCTCTGCAGAATTGCTCTCTTCTTGTTCTCTTCTTCTGTGAGCTTCTTTCAGTGAATTATTTATACTGTATTCAACATCATGAACTTCAACATACAGACTACATGTTTGTATCAGTGGAACGTGAGTATTGTTAACAAATCTGGCATCAAACAAGAAAAGGGAGCCCTGGCACTGTAACGTGCTATTGGTCAGATTTACCCCTACAAAACATTTCTTATACATCCATACATCAAGAAATAGCTGTAACACAGAGGCTGAGAATTTTAAGGGACCAGGCAAAGACATAGCATGTCTTCATAACTGGGAAGTATCACAGATGAGGAGTGACAGTAAATCTAAATTCAGGATACTGGCATTATACAAACTGTTCTGGCTGCTTGTGACATCAGCCAGTCTACACCAAATACAGAAAGAGTGTCTAAATCTGGCCAGTGCACAATAATAGCCAAAATGAGTATAAAAGCTATTATCATAGAAGCTTGTTGAGAAATCAAAATACAACATAATAATGCAAATGGGTAGTGCAATTTGTGAGGAAAACCCGTGCAATTCCCTAGTTGATTACTATTTAAATTTTTGAGGGAGCCAACTATACAGCTTTCTAAGCCAAAAACACATCAAATACGAGCAGAGTGACAAGACACTTATTTTGGGGAGCAGTTTTGGGGAACAGTCACCAGTGCTGACCCAGTACAAACACAAACAACCTCTTTTTAGATTCCCTGGTTTTAGTCATTCATACAACTGGAATTAATGACCTCTTCTCAGCTTTAGCAGAATGGTAATTATGCATTTAATCCAAACCTCTGGCAAGCTAATAAGCATAGCTAATCACAAATTGGAGGAATTGAGAACAGTCTGACCCTGCAATAAGAAACATCGTATGCTAACTCTTCTGCCACTGCTGAAAATCTATAAACTCACAAATACAAGGTCATAAACTATAATAGAAGATTATTGTTAATGAACAAGGCAGATCCTTTCCATCCAACAAATTATGGAGACTTGGTGCAGGTCTTTTCATAGCCAACTTTATCTAGCTACTTTAAAAACAAATGGAAATAATGTAATATAGCAGCCAATTTGTACTGCATACACACAGATTTGGAAAGCTCTCCCTGCAACAGTCTTCAGCTTTGTAATTTTGTCATAATTCAGCATCATTCTCACCAACAATACAAATGTCATTGACACGTCTCCTTGTAAAATGTGTCTCCAACTCTGTATTATAGAGTCAGTGACAGCTATTACAATATGGCTTTGGCATTTAAAAGTGATTTTGCTATCAAAAGTGTACAGCAGAACAAAATGTTTCAAGAGTATCAGACAATACAGGAATTTTTCATCTTGAGGTCATGCTTGACCTCCACTCAGGCCATCCCTAGCTGGTATGACAGTGACTCCTAAAGAACAGATTGGTGTTTTAACACTAACTATCAGATAATGAACCATATCCATAGAATTATTGCTATAGTTGCCAGCATCTGTGAAAAAGCCAATCAAGAGTTCAAAAACTACATGGGCATAAAAACCCCACCAGACATTGTATTTCTTCAAATGACTTTCATAATTTATTTTAAATCTTCACTGCTGACAGCACTACAGCTTAAGTATAAGAAAATTTAATCTTGTTTCAACAAGCTAACTCCAGGATGAGAAACAATTCTGTTGAGGCATCAGCGAGCATGGTATTTGGTTAATTATCCTGCCAAAAAGCAGAGTGATTAGCTCAGCTAAGTGCCAAATGTAGGGAACATGGTACAAACACTGCTGCCTGTATTGAGCCTGTTCTGTACAATCACCACATCACAGGGCTGTCAGTCTGCTACATGCAGAGCTGTACTGGGTTTGTGTGGCAAGGCTTTGGTGACAGGGGGCTACAGGGGTGGCCTCTGTGAGAAGCTGCTGCCTGATGGAGCCAGTGCCAGCCAGCTCCAGGATGGACCAGCAGCTGGCCATGGTGGTAACGCCTCCGGGATAACGGATTTAAGAAGGGGAAAGAGGAACAGCTCTGCAGACACCAAGGTCAGTGCAGAAGGAGGGGCAGGAGGCGCTCCAGGTGCTGGAGCAGAGCCACCCCAGCAGCCCATGGTATAGACCATGGGGATGCAGTTGTGCCCCTGCAGCCCATGGAGGACCCTACACTGGAGCAGGTGGATGCCTGAATGTCCTGGAGGAGGATGTGACCCCATGGGAAACCCACACTGGAGCAGGTTCCTGGCAGGACCTGAGGATCTGTGCAGAGAGGAGCCCACACTGGAGCTGGTTTTCTGGCAGGACTTGTGACCCCTTTGGGGACCCACACTACAGCAGTTCTTGAAGAACAGCAGCTTGTGGGAAGGATTCAAGTTGGAGAAGTTCATGAAGAGCTGTCTCCTGTGGGAGGGACACCACACTGAAGCAGAGGAAGACTGTGAGGAGTCCTGACCCTGAACAGGAAGAGGAGGAAGAGAAAAACTGTGATGAACTGACTGCAACCCCCTGTCCCCCTGGGGAGGAAGTTGGGAACCGGGAATAAAGTAAAGACCGGGAAAGAAGGAAGGTTGGGTTGAAGGTGTTTCTAAGATTTGATTTTTCTTATCCTGCTCTGATTTGCTTGGCAATAAATTGAATTAATTAACCCAAGTCTTGTCTGTTTTGCCCACAATGGTAATGGGTGAGTGATCTCTCCCTGTCCTGGTCTCCACCCACCAGTCTTTCTTTATATTTTCTTCCCCTGTCCTGTTGAGGAGGGGAGTGATGGAGTGGCTTGGGTGAGCATCTGGCATCCAGCCAGGGTCAACCCACCACAAGAGCTCAAATTCATATGCAAATTGATGGACATGCTGGTCTACACAAGATATGTGCACAGAACAAAATGAATTTTGGCAGGACATAATTCAATTGCTGAGTCAAACCTGTGGTCATAATTCTTATAACCATTTAAGAGACCTATTTCTGACATATAGCTTATAGATAAAATAGTAATTAACCTATTGCTCTCTCTGCATTTTTTAAAACAGCTGCAAGATTTTTTTTCAAAGAGAAGAGAAGTGTACCATTTTTACCCCTTAAGATTGAGAAAGTTCTGAAAAATATTACAAACATTTCAAATGGTTTCCTTGCATGTTTTTCATCTAAATGAAATTTTCAACATTCCCAAATTGCAAAAGTTAGAAGGCAGTAGGTTCACTTGAAGGCTTCTTCCAGTGTTTCATAGCTTCAGATACTTGGGTTCCATGTAGTACCAATTTTTATCTGTTGCGAGATTATATTTCAATGATAAAGCCTGGCAACTGCACTAGAAAATGCTATAAAGATAAGAACGTATGTCACAAGATTTTAGACCTCAGAAGGAATGGGATTATTATTCTACCACAAGCAGACAACTACCAATCTGATTGCAAAATAAAGTGTTTCTATTATTTTGAACTAAACAAAACAGCCCCATTAAAGAAAATGCAACTGATTTTTTTTTTTTTACATTGCTGCTGTATTTTCTTGTTAAGGTATTTTCCATTAAGAAAACACTATGTATAGATAAAACACACTTTTCATTCAGAAGGTATAAAAAGAGTGTGTCATTCTCCACATTATTTTAAATTCTGTTTCTAGTGGGTAAAATACAGCTTACATACAGTGTACTTAATATTCTTTTAGATTAGGAAAATACCTTCTTGGAATCAGGTCTTCCTAGTTCAGCGGCAACAGTGAAACTGAGCCTCCATGTGAGCAAACAGGCTCACCAAGTTATTCATAAAGGCAGGAAAGACAAATTTGTTAAAAGGTTAACAAAGTTAAAAGGAGGAGAACATATTCTGATTCATTCTCCTGGTTGCACCACAGCCAAAGGCACTGCTGTCCTCATGGGGAGAATGAAAAGACACCAGTCTTACAAAAGCCCAGAGGGCTAAAAGTGGATAACAACCAAAAGTAACGGCTTGAAGCCATCAGTACATTTCCTTCATTTACAAAAAGAACTTCAATATGTGCTTGAAATGCTTTGTTTTAATTTGTTAGCTGTGCTGCAAAGATCTCTTGATAATACAGAATTTTTCCACAATAAATGTTGGCCAGAACAAGTTTACTCTAGAGTTTTACTCGATCATTGAGCATTTACAAAATAAAATAAATTTAAATAAGTCAGGTTGGCCAAATTCAAACCACAAATCAAAAAACCACCAAGCAGGACCATCCTCCCTGCCAAAGCTTAATGTGACCTAATGGGAGAGCTGTAAGAGGTTAGAGTTGGTTTTTTATGTAGCTTCATGTAATATTTGGCAAACCAAACGGGCTGGGTCAGGACTCCTGATCCTTAAACAAACATTTGATGTAATTTTTTTTCACTTTTTCACTACAATAATACTCTGCATTCTGCCCTCCTATGACCTCAGCCCCTTTTCCCCAGGGTGGGTCGGATTTAGAACCTACTTCTTCACTTACGAGTGCCATTTGAATCGGCCCCTTCCAGATGTGTTTCACCTCCACCCACAGCAGGCCCTGCAGGTCCAGCAAAGTGCAGCAAGGGAGAGGAGCGCGGGGAGAAGGAGCAGTGCCCTGGCAGCACATCAGTTGGCTCACAACTTCTGCCTGAGTTTATTATTCATAGCACTGGTGGGAGGGCAGGGGGCAGGGTGACTCACACAACATCTTGTCTAAATTGAAAACCAATACCAATCCACACCCCTGCAGCCGAGAAGCAGAGCTGTGGTGGGTCACTGTGGTCAGTTTTGCTTCCAGGGGATGTCTGGGCCCCAGAGACTTGCTGCTCCGGGCTGAGCAGGTCACTCACTATCATTGAAAGGGGAGAGCACAGCAAGTTTATCTTTGCCTCCAACCCCTTCAGAGAAGTGATCTCCATTGCCTGTTCTCTCTGAAAGAATTGCATTAATGCTTGTCACAAAACAGAGAGTCAATGTGAAGTTGGTCAAAATATTTTCTAATTTGTATGAAATATATAGAGAACTGCATGAAAAACCACACCAGTGTTCCAACCTAGTGCTACTCTAACAATATAGAAAATTAATTAACCGCCTTAACCAGCGTCCATCCAATAAAGGAATGTCATTTAGCCTGAACTCCACAATATTTCAAATGCAAGTGAACAAGAAAACTACAGTCCTAACTACAGACTGAAAGAGTAATATAGTATGGCAGGAATAAAGTGGTATTTTCTTTAAGCTACTGCTATAGAGAAAACTACAGTTTAGCTGCATTGGATTGAATAGAAAAGCATTTGTCTAGCAAAGTAGTGTTCCAATCATG
Source organism: Climacteris rufus (assembly GCA_013398175.1). Lineage (NCBI taxonomy): Eukaryota > Metazoa > Chordata > Aves > Passeriformes > Climacteridae > Climacteris > Climacteris rufus. The sequence continues at coordinate 64,015 of VZRZ01007137.1, read as the reverse complement.
TTTTAAATCCAAAATTCCAGTGTTTCTGTCACCATCAGACAACTTTACTACATCAGCATATACGTCTATCTTCAACAATGATGATATGACTTTTTTCGCTTGTCCTGCTGTCTGGCTTTTACTGTTTAACACTTCTGTATAATCTTGCCTTCTGCTTGCCCCCTTGTGTTCTTTTTGATGACCAAGTACCTCATTCTGTTGTCAACACACCCTACCCTGAAGAGGGTAAAAGCAAAGTAAAGAACTACCAAATCCCAGCACTTGGAACAGGTGCTCGCAGGTGAATAAGGAATGGGTATGGGGATCCATCAGCACTAGTCCAGGGCTGCCAGGGAACCTGCTCACTTGAGGAGTGATTGGAAACTCCTGGGAGGTTCTTTCAGTCACCGGGAGTAAAGCAAAGGCAATGAGGATAACAGGAAATGTCCCACCTATATACTACTGCAACCTCTACCTCCCAAGAGCTCCTTCCTGCCTGGGATCCAACAGGGAGGAGACGCTCCACGTTTCCTGCTCAAGAGTGCCACAGTGGCCCCAAGTGGTAAATAAGGAAAACTTCAAGCAGAAACCTGCAAGTCTTCCTGCGGCAGAGCCAAATCCAAAATTAAAGGAATGTGTGACAAAGCTGCCAAAAGTGTGACACTTGGCAGCTCTCCCAGCTGCCTTCTACTACTTCCCTTCTAGCCCCCAAAGTATCTGTGATGTGAGTAAGGGGCACTCTTAAGTAGCTGTTGGCCCTTTCCCACTGCAACTGCTTGGAAGGACTCTTGGCTTCTTCAGACGTCACTGGGTTAAGGTAGAGAATGTGGCTCCTGGGCCCTCTGCCCATTCCTATTCAGATGGTGGAAAGCAGCATAGGAGATGGCTGGCTCCTTCTGAATTGAGGAAAGCTTCTAGCAAAATCAGGCTCCTTTCTTCACAAGGCTACACAGAAGAAAATAAAGCAACAGCCAAAAATCTCTGCCCTTGCTTTCTCTGAACCCTGATGTCAACTGGAGTTAACTCCCACTGAACTATAATCCAGCTAAGGACAGGAATATCTCACTCTGTTCATATCTGGTTCACAAACCAGTGTCCACCCTGAGGTACTGGGTGTGCCTTCACAATCTTTTTCCAGTACTTTCAATCCTGACACCTTGGAAGTGAGAAACATAGGCTTTAGCTCTTTTCCTTGTAGGCAGGACACTTGCTCTTCACCTAAGTCACAAAAGCCATAACTAGAGGAAAATCTCTCCCACCTCAACTTGCTTATAAACTCTTTCCATCCGGCCAAAATGAACTTGAAATTGTTCTTTCTCAGTTTAGATTGATATTTCTAATATTTCAGCTCCAGAGGGGTAAAAAACCCAGCAAATTACCAAAGTGTTTCACTCTCCATTGATCTGAACATCTCACTTATTCCTATCCATGTAAGGATAATTGTGTTTTATATGCTAACATTAAAAAAAGTGTAATCATATGCCTTCTTTTACCCCAAAAGTCCAGCATCATACAAATATGCAGGTATTCAACCAACACAGCCAGCTACAGATCAATGGAAAAGCACTATTTGCACACACAAGAAACACCTCACAGAGGAGCAGAATAAAAATGGAAATACACCTAATTATATAGAAGGATAATTTAATTATTCAATTATTAGTTGGCACAGATACATACACACAATATTTGTAAAATGTTTGAAATGTGTGAGCGATGCTTTCATATCTTACTGATAACATGAAAGGCACAGGCATGCAATCAATTATGCAATTATCCAGAGGAAAAAGCAGCACTGCCTTGTTTCAAGTAAACTCCTGCAGTTCTTTGGAACATTCCATCCTGCTACAGCTCTGACATTACTCTGTTGAATTTGAGATATCTGGCATACAAAGTAGACAAACTAACAAATGGTAGCTCGCTATTTTGTATTTTTTTTACAGCCCCGAAGATACAGCTTGGCGTAGGGATTTAGGTATTTAGGTTCTTATCCCTACTGAGTCATTGGCTAATTGTGTGAAATCAGCAAAGTCTATTAATCCCTGTAGCAATCCCTGCTAGTAAAAAACTACCTTTTGTGACCTCTGAATGAAATGTAAGATATTGCCATTGCTAAGGTGACCTCAGGAATTTACAAATAAGTTTTAAAATTGACAGAGCTATGTTAGGGAAACAACTTTTGTGTTTCCAAACAATAGACAGCTATTTATACAGAAGATACTGATCAGGCATATTGAGGGCAATACCCTTTCCTGAGTATCCTGTGATTACAAATGCCCTTCAGAAAGTTGTAGGCCAAAGTAAAATCATTTGTTTTACGTGACAAATGTCTTTGACAATTGGACATCTCACAGATAAAATTTAAATGAGTTTCAATAAGGAATTTTTAATTGCATTTTTAATGCCAGAAACCAAACATTTCTTTTCCTACCTGCCATCCTTAAATAAACAATCATACAAAAAAAATTGTACAGAATTTTTATATTCTTCTTATTTCTGTAAATGCAGCCACTTTCCGTCTTCCTAATTTGAGAGACTTAACACAAAAGTTAAGGCTGGTCTTTTTCAACATCCTATCTCCATGTCTATCTCCCTGTCAGCAGCACAAGTTCCTTAGGAGTATAACTCCACTCAAACACTCCAGCTCTATTTGCTCCTGCATCTCAGGAGCCATTTCTTTTATGAGAGGGGTTTCAAAATGGAAAATTGGCTTTCTCAATCAAGATCTGACCACTGGGCCCTCCATAGAGTGTTCAGAGCTGGCAGGAAGTTGCCTTGCTTGAACTAGAAAGTGGAAACTGGAAAGAGGGAATCATTTTCCTTTTGCATGTATCTCTTCCCCTAGTACTCTTTGAATTGCTTGCATTAAAATTGCCATTGTTTATACATTATTTTTAAGCACATGGTTGAGTTTTTTATTTCAGAAATTTAATTTCCTCCCTTTAAAAGAAATATAACTTTTTTTGAGGGAATGAGCTACTGAGGAGCATTGCCTTAATGTAAAGGGAAGACTGGCCTGTACTCAGGTCTTTCCTGAGTTAGTGTTTAATGTTCAGTGGCCTCTGATATAAACTTTATTGTATGGGTGAAAAGCAGCACATCAGCATACAGTGGGGATGCTTCCCAAGAACTCACTTTATTTCAGAACCTTGAAAAACACCATAGAAGAAACACTTATCAAGAAGTTGCTGCTTACACCCAAAATCAACTTGACATGGTAATCCCACAAGAGTATGGAAGCCCTGGTCAGAAGTTGCTGCTTACACCCAAAATCAACTTGGCATGGTAACCCCACAAGAGTATGGAAGCACTGGTCATGGATACACAGCCTGCTGTGGTATCCCAGCACGTGGGAGACAGGGACAGAGAACAGCAATCTTTCACAAGTGTACAGAATATTCAAATCTGCTTAAACACAGATTTTGTAGAACAGGATTAGTGAACTAAACCTGCTGTTCTACACATCCCAAACAAAAGTAGTTCAGCGGCACAGCGGTACCCTAATTGCATCAGGGGGCCTGTCAGAAAATTATTGAATAGCTGAAGCATTAGGTATTTTAAAATTTATTATATTTTGTGACCAAACTGGCAACTGCAGAGGGGTTGGGACTATATTACAGTGTAATAAAAACCTCATAAAACATTTAAACAAACTCACACATCTGCAGAGAGATGGGAGGTATTATGTAATGCAAGTCATTGCTAAAGTCACCTCTCACCCTATGAGCTGCTGCAGGAGCAATGCTCAGTATAAAGTACCTCTGTGGTTTCTCATTCTCTGTCTCACTCACTCCCCACCCCCAATACACACACACACACACACACTCTCGTGCACGGATGCTATTTACAAAAAGGACACCCTGGGTTTGAGCATGGTTTGGTGCTTTTTTTCAAAGAAAAAATCTGGAATTATTTTAGTTTCAAACAAACAAGTGTAGAAGCAAAGGAGATCCAAGTCTCATTTCATCTTACTCCCCACAGTAAGGAAGTCTTGGATACAGGTCTTTCCTTTAACTCATATCTAACAACCTCTAGAGCATTATACTGGATTTAATAAAGAATATTCCATGGACAAATTCTTGACCTACATCCTAGGCTGGCATTCCTATTGTGTTTGTTCTTAGAAAATTTAATAAGAGCTCTACAGCATTCCTTTTGCAGATTGCCAGAAAGCTTATGTCTCAATTATATGCAAATGCAGATGATAATGTGTGAGGTAGGATCCACAATTTCACTCGAGGGACTACCTCAAAACCAGTCCAACAATCAACAATACTCCGTCCAAACCACAAAAGACAATGAGAGATGAGTGCTTGGAATGTTTTAAAAAATTATGGCCGCCAAATTGTTTGAAGGCAGTCAGGAATGTATACTGAGGACTCATTAGAGTTCCTCTCTGGCTGCTCTTTTCACTGCAACATATTCAGATCAGCTCCCAGAAGACCCTTGATGAAATATTAAGTTACTGAGCTGGAAAAAACAAATATCTTCAAAGTTTCATTTCTTTCATTCTTGATTTTTTACTGACCTACTCTGAGGCATGACACAACATGGGATAAGAACACTCTGCAATGCAAAACAGCATAACCACCACCTTTCCTACTATTGAAAATATCATTATTTTTGCCAGCTGGAAGCTGAGCAGAAGCTTTGTAAAATGCTGAAATCCTTTGTAGCCTGGTGGTTTATGTGAACAGATATTATCTCAGAATACCGAAAACTTCCATGCACTTTGTTGTTAATTCATTTCTTTTCAGCTTTTATTTTCTTACTTAAAAATCACACTTTCACTCACAGAGGTGCAGACCAACAGCATCCATAACCCAAACTGTTAGCAGTAATACCACTCTAAGTAGCATTATGTTTAATCTTCCTCTCCTAGCCAGTAAGAATATTCCAACACAGGATAAAGAGAAAGGGATGAATGACTGGGAAAAAAATCTACCCATAACGGTGACTTCTAGGCTGCTAAGTTGTTCGCAAAGAACAACTCAAACACAACAATCTGTTCCCAGTTTTGGAAACATTTTTCAGAGCTATCAAGAGATAAAGCAAAGCATGTATTAAAACAAGTTGCTGAAGACATCTAAGCTCTAAATAACTTACCTATGTCTCTCCATATATTTGTTGAATAATATGTGAATGGGTAAACTTACACAGTATCTTTTGTTACCAATCTACCATAAAATAATTTTGTGATCATAGATTGGAGGAGTTCTGAACTTTGCAATATTTTGGAAGAGACCTTGAAAAGAGCTCCAGTTTGATCACCTTACCTAATGAAACCATCTTAGCTCTTTTATGGGACTCTTCCACTTAAATCCCATATAGTGTAATCCCATGTAATGTAATGGAGAGCTGTTCAGTGAAGCACAGGGCCCACTTGGCTTTGGGAAGAACAATCCATTGGGGATATTGGGGATATAATGTCTCCATGACACCACAGAGTGGTGGGTGCAATAGTGCTTAAGCATGAGGGGCATTCACCAAATCTACTTTTGGAGTTCTGACCAAAGACTTTTCAATGTCTGTGATTGGTAAAGCTCAAATTCTCCTCCAGTGGTTTTGGAAGGTCAACATGCACTTTGAAATTACAGTATAAGACCTCATAATATAAGCTCCTGGTCTTACAGTTTTGGGAGCTAGCCTAACTGGACTCTGTTGGGAATGTGTTATCTCTGTTTAATATTTTAGGCACATCCCTGCCAGAATGGTTCCCACAAGAATTTAAAATAGTTCAGGGCTAGTCATAGCTTCACTGGTTTATAAGGGCATTCAAGGAACCACCATGCTGGTTTGGGAGTACAAAATCTCAGCAGTACTGTTGCTATCTTGCCTAATCACCTCTTGGTAAGGCTGCTAAGAGAGTGCTTTATGTCAGTATTTTATGACTGGCTCTCAGCAGTCCAGAAGTTCTAAATTAAGCTTCTGTCCAAGAGGAAGGCTATGTGTACAAAACAACAGCTTTAAATTACCTTTGTTGGCATGAAAAGCTCTGGAATGACAGTGATGATTTAAATATTTTCTTGGGTCCATGTAACTTTTTTGTACTGAAAACTTTAAATACAACATTGCCAGTTTCCTAATGTGCAGAATTAAGCAAGTCATATACACATACATACACACATACATGCACATACTATAGCTCAGTACTCTGACTGAAAGTATTCCTGGTGAATGTTTAGGGGAAAAAATAAAAGAAACAGGCAAGCATAAGTGATACTTCTTGGACACATTCTCCCATTTCTAGCTGTGTGTGACTTCAGAGAGTTTCTGGGCTATTCATGTTATCTTCCATCCTCTGAATTCAGTGGAGATTATGAATGTACAATGGTCCCAAAAAGTAAAGAGATTCAAACTAAACAAATAATAATAAGAAAAAAAAAAAGAGTAGTACAGTTCTAAATTTTTAACTGACAACAATTTAATTTAGAACCTGATGTCAGCTCAGAAGTGTGTTAACTTCAGTGTGAGATAGATCAGGGTCTAAAGGTTTGGGTAGCTGATCCACAACACAGTTTTACAGCTTAATTCATTCTAAAGTAGTGTATGTCCAAGTCATCTCAAAGAATCGCTAACATTCCTAATAGACAACAATTACTGTGTTTCTTATCAATGGATAAACTGGTATTTCATTAAAATGAAGTTAAAGTAATTAGTCATTGACTTTCACTTTCTGTTGGAAAGGGAATTTTTTAAAACTTTCAGTGCAAGCTCAGTAAGTTCTTCATATCCCACGTAAGTAGAGCAGCATCTTTAGTAAAGCCTCTGATGGAACTGTTCCCGTATTTTTCTAATGCAGAAACAAGATGTAACTTAACATTTTTTTCAAGAGTGCAAAACTAAAAATAATTTGATATTTCAATACATTCTAAAATACGATTAACATATATTTATCAATAAAAATTGTGTTCATTTTTCTAGGACAGAATATCAAGGAGTTGCATCTTAGAGCAATGCATACTCCCATGTTTCACAGTAGCACAATATACACCATTACCATTTGTGTATTGAAAAGTGTGTAAATGGCATTTGTTAATCATGAAATATCAGTGAAGCTGTCAGAACACAAAAAAAAACCAACCCTGAGAAGCAGTGACCTCACAGATAAAAACAAATACACAGATATTCAAGGAAAAACACATTTTGCCTTAAAGAGCTTAATCTCTTTTAAGTGAGAGATTTTGCACCTTACTAAGACTGTAGAACTCCTACATCCAGAGCACAGATTATCTGCAGATTCCTTTCAAACTAAGTAACGTAAGCTACATATAGAAAACTGGTCAGCCATGGTTCTTATTGTGCATTGAAGTGCAAAGGGAGACTATGCACAAATACCAGCGTCTTACTATTAGAGTAAATGCCATTTACAAGACTGCATTTTACTAAGTGTAGAAATCACACAATGTAGCTTAAAGCCTATTTTACAGTATTCTTGGAGGAAACAAATCACTGCTCTCAGCTACCAGTCCTTTTCCACTGATGTGCAACAAGCAGCACAACAATGCATGAGTGCTGTACCTGATCTCCTTGGCTTCTGCAAATGGTGGTAATTCTGGTGCAGGCAATGATGCCTCTTCAACTGATATAATTATACCAGCGTAAATCTACTATCAACTAGGAGAATTTTAGTCTAGTTTAATATTCTTTCAAGTATGTATGAACTGGTATTATCTAAATTAGTATATATAAATTAATATACTTCTATAGGCATATACAAGATAGAAGTGAGGGCTGGAGTTGATAACTTAAAAGGTGTCCTCAATCCTCTATCTCTATCATGACCCCTCAAAAAAAGTGTCCATGACTGTGATTATCAAACAAAATTCTAAATTAATATTTAATGATGTTGGTTTGTTCGTAAATCAGCAACACAGACAAAAAATAGGAGCATTGTGACTTCTAACGTATAGCCTGTCTCCTTGTTTGAGAACCAGACAATTGGAAGGACTCTACAAAAATATTTTTTAAATGATATGAAGAATTATATTCCTTCACAGAGTATGGAAGGAAAGTAAGTATCCCATAGATTAATATACTAGTCTATTAAATTTTAGAGCTTGAAAAAATGCTTTAAAATAGTAGATAGTTCTATTAAAGTTATTTGTTGGGTTTTTTTTAAGGTCTTTCTGCCTTCTTATTTCTAAGCAGTAGAAACATTAGAAATTTTAGACTTAATGACAGTATGTCAGCTTATATTAGTTGAGGACATGACCTCTTGGGAGAAAATGAGTTCTGGAGGCATCACCAGCTAAGTCTTACACTTTCAACAAGTGCTCATTACTCCAGTTAATCCAGATCCTGAATTCTGAACTGTTAGAGAACAGCACTTCACACAACCGAGGGAGAGAAGAAAATTCAATTTTAAATACAAAGTATTCAGTCTCACCCCACCTCCCAGCAGTAACTGGAGCTGTTTCGGCAGCTGGTGGATGCTGTGCCTGTGTGCCCACACCATCTCATTTTTCACAAATCTTACTGGAATTTGAGAAGAGGTGAGGCAGGGGCCACTCTGGTGCATGCACAGGAGAACTAACTTCTATCTGGTTTTATGGCTGCATAAAGTATGGCACAGTAGTGCCTGGAAGCTTATCAGTAGGCCTAATGCCTGCTGAGTGTGTAAGGAAATTAACACTTGGAACTTCTCCAGCTATTGGTAATGTTACTCCTGTATCAGACAAAGCCTGACTAGAGACTTGGAACAATTGTCTTGAAAGTAACAATGAGAAAAGTCTACAACTACAGAAGCTTATCCAAATATCAATTATGCTTAAAACTTCACTGATATTAGATAAATTAATGAAGGAAGAAAATAAAACTGCATATTCTGACTTCTTCATTCCACCAATTAGACTAAGTAGTATGGACACACCAAATTCTGTGTGAGTGATGTGGCTAAATCCCCACTGATTCAAGCCTATAATCTCAGTCAGCCTGGTCTTCTGTAGCAAGAAAAGTGGGATTTTTCAATTATTGAGAGACTTGTTCTATTTGTACATAAAAGATACAGAATAAGTTGGTAAGTACAGGCTTATTTAGCTCATTTGGTCCAAGAAAAACCTATCTGCACAAAAACTCTTCTAGCAAAGGATTAAAAAACCTCTTAGTTGGTGATTAAATGGCTAACTGTATTCCCACTGCCCTTTAGAAGCATGAGAAATCCAGGAAAAGAGGGTGGAGTAAGCTGAAAAGAAGTGAGTTGCTCAAGAATAGTTTATGCCAATTCAAAAGAAAAATTAGAATTATTTCCAAAAACAGGGAGTTTAAGTGAAAGTCACAATCTGTGTTTAGTCCATTTGTGTGGGATTTCACGTTGAGGAATGTATTTGTTTAATTTTCTGGAGAAGCAGCCATACTTACCATAATCTCAGAAATACAGGAACTCTACTAAAACACATTTCAGTAGCACGGCCCAGGAATTACCGCTCCACAGCACAATTTTGTACAGACCCACATTACAATGGAGCTTTCCTTTTTCCCTGTGAACATATCTTTCTTCTACAAGTAGGGCTTTGGGGACCATCCCCAAGGTCCACCCTCCTTGAGAAGGATTTTCTGTCTTCTGCTCCTTTATAAATGAGGTCTCACTCATCACTGTAGTAACATCAGGGCTCTAAACTAAAAAGGGGTCAAAAATTCAAATTGTTCTCCCTTTCCCAGAGCTTACAAGACAACAACACTGAGCCTGAGTCTCAATAAACACAAAGATGTTTTCACAGAGAAGCAGAGCTATGTCACAGAAGGTATGCACTGAAACAGCTCCCAAAACTCTTGTTGTTTTGCCAGCCAGTGGAAACCAGAGTCCCAAGCTGGCTACCTCAGTTCCCTTGGCAATGTCTGGTGAGAGACATCAGGAAAGAGCCCTCAAAGGGAGCAAGTTGAGCTTGGAGCTATGTAAGACTTGTCTACAGCAAATGCCTTGGAGATGGATCTGCTTTTCTCCTGAAACTAGAATATGTTTATACAACATGAATAGAATTCCAGCCAGTAAATCTACACCACCAGTACCAGCACTGTGGTTTCCAGCAGGGATAGCTTCAGGACTAGGGTGCAGACAGGGCCAGCCCACAGTCCCAGATGGTGGTGCAGATGTGCTCCTAAACACCTCCCTCTGGGCTACAGCATGGAGCTCTCCTTGAGAAGGACCCTGCCCTGGGGTTTGACTGGACTGTGGAATTCCCTCTCCCTCACCCACCACCAATGTGTAGGGCCGGAATTCACCAACCTTTCTGATCCAGAGTGATTTCAATCCACATCTATCACTTGTGTGGCAGGTCAGAAAGGATGCAAGACTGAGGAAAGTAAAGGGAGGAAAATAGGTTATTGATTTTTCACGTTAAACTGACCCACTTGAAGGAAACATTCATCAGGCCAGTGAAGGGAACACATTTTTCCCCGATTCCTAGAGACGTGCCCAAACAGCCAGACTAGAGTATTTTCCTCTGCTCTTTCATAAACACACACACCACTGACTCACAACTGCTAATTAAAATCAGATGTGGGTGATCCCACAGATATCCAGAGGAAATGAACCAGTGAAAATACAGGTCCTATGGTTTTGCGACATGGCCAGATACCAGAGTGGGCATTCTGGAGATTAAAAAATTCTATTAAGAAATGAAGGATGGCTTTTCTTTAAGCCTTTAAATTGACTTCATAACCTAGGCCAGAGATCACATAGATACAGGAAGAAAAGAAATTCCTGGGGCTTCTCAGGGCTCAGGTGAGCCCAGGGAAAAACCATTGCAGGTTTTCTGGTATGTGTATCTCTCAGAATTTTGCTCACCTAAACTCCACACCAAAAGATTAAGAAATTTATCCACTGTTGCCACACCTACCTTACAGAGCATTTCTGCCAAGTTCTAAATTATCACAGAGGAAGAGATGGCTTTAACTAAAGTACCTGAAGGGCCATGAAACATCAAAACTGAGCATTTTTCTGGCATTCTTAGGTTCACTTCCTATGCACAAGTACACCTAAAAAAGAACCTCTGAACAACTGAACAAAATTGATATGACATTAATAGAAACTCTGCTTTTTTCTGTCTTCTGAAGACAAAAGAGCATTGCCTCCTCTCTTCAGGAAAGACTGTCATAAACAAGACTGGCAATGGCCTGGCTTTCCAAGTATCTTACATTAAATATGCCAATGTTACTTTTATAATTAATCATACTTTTGTATTGCAGAAATTGTATTTTTCTCTTGGCTTTTTATTTCCCATAAGTAACTTTCTACAAGTGCTATATAACTACATATGTGCTGTGCACATTCAACTAACACAACAATGGGTGACTCACTCTTTTTCTGTCACTAGATTAAAACCAACTCCGCATTTCATGTCAGGAAGGGAGTTGATATGGTGAGATCTGCCAGCACCAATCTCTTGTCTCACTTGGAGTTTGCCATCATAGTCCCTTCCTCACCTTGTATCACGATCAAGGAGATAGCAGCTATAAGAAAAGGCATAGTAGGTGGCCTTCTGCCACACAGGGAGTATTTTTCCCATGAAAACTTCTAAGTGCTCTTGGTACTGAAAGCCACCTCAGCAGGATGGAAAATACAGTCTTTGGTTTTGGTACAGATTTGTTCCTTCAAGTTTTGACTGTACATAAGTTTTGATTGTCCATAAATGTCAAAGCAAAGCACCTGTAATGTTCTGCAGATTTTATACCCTCTGAATGTTTTGATTTCAGAAAATCTGACACCATTCTATGACATGTAATACCTATTTCCAGAGCAATAAAGAGAATTTTCTACTTAATAGCCTCCTCTGACGCATGGAGTAAGCCTTGAGCAAAATTAGTTATCTGACATGTCAATACATTAAATACAGATTAACGAGCTTGACCTTAGTCTTTAAGTTAAATAATTGAGGCACTTGCAACAGTCTTCTGAGACAGTTCTGACATATATTGTGTGTATTATTTAATGTTAATTTTAGTTGCACTACTGACTTTTATGAGATTGATTCTGCTAAACACGTATGAGTAACAAAAAATGCAAACTGTCATTATTTAGATTAGTGTGCCAAGACTAAGTTGTTTTAAGCATAAGCTGAAGCATTCTGTATCACAATGCTTTCTGCATGGTGCTGCAAAGTTCTTTGGAAGAAGTAGACACAAAATAATTGCACAAATCCTGAAGTTGTAATTTGTAATTAAAAGCAAAATTCTATAAATAAAGGAGCCTGTTTGATTTAGCCTCCTTATAATAACAAGAGGAAATGGCAAGTGTGTGTTCAGAGAATATTAAAAAACAAAAGTCTGCTGAGTTTTTTTTACCAGTGACAAAGGTATTTCAACAACTACTTTATTCTCTATTATTTTGTATTATAAATAACCTAAAAACCCCACTGTGTTTGGAGGCTTAATGAACAAACCACTGTAGAAAGTGCAGTTTTTCATCAAATATAATTTTCACTACACACATTTCTTGTATCTTTTCATGTATCAGCCAGCACATCCCTTTACTGTTATTTACACAGAATTCCTTGAGAATGATACAGCACAATGATATCATGCTGTCTCATCTACTCATAGGGTTAATAAAAACGTTCACGTTACAGCAGTTTTTAAAAAAAACAAGTTTTGGTCCTAACCCTTTGAGTGGAAGTGTCCTCAAGCACACTGTCATTGACAAAACCTCTGATTTTGAAAGCTATTTTTTTCTCGTTAGTGAAGCATAGCCTAACAGTGCCTTTACTGTAGTCCTGCATGAAAGTAATAATTTTTCTGTACTTTTCCTATGACAAATTTATTTTTCCTATATGCTTTTACTGGCTAGTGCAGTTGGCATGGATTGACTGACAATGAGCCAGAAAGATGTTGAGTGTAGGGAAAACTCACAGCTCTCTCAGCTGCTGGCACAGCGGAGGGTAAGAGCACAGCAGAAGTGATGCATTCAAGCACAGCCCTGTGAGTTAGCATTCCCTGCCTGCCAGCTCGGGAACACCACTGGCAAGCCATGCAAATGCAGATTATTCACCCTCTTGTAAACTAAGAGAAGGTGTTGGAAACTAACTGCACAGAAAAACATAACACAATGTTGTAAACGTTCACCAATAGCACGAGCAAGTGAGTGCTGTTATCTGAGCCCAGGATTTTCAGAGGTGAAGTCGATTTGCAAACTAAGATGCACAGTCTATCATGCTTCAAACAAAAACTGCTAAGGATGTTAACAGCTCGTGTAATGTCTCACTGTGTTTTGTTACCAGAATAGAATTAACAGCTCATGTAATGTCTCACTGTGTTTTGTTACCAGAATAGAATTATAGCCATACTAGGACACCAATCTGAAGTATTCTTATCATTTGTGAGACCACCACTGAATCACAATGGTATAGGTGAGCCTTAGGGAGAGCATCTTAATAATTCTGTCTGGTGATAGACTCTGTCGGGTGGGGTGATACAATGCCAAAGGAAATGCTAAAGTTGTTGGTACTGAATAATAAGTTTCTATGACAACAACTCATCTTAAATCTACAGAGCCCCAATTCACTACCAGCAAGGCATTAGTGATTTGAAAGTATCACTACCAACAATTTGAATTCTAAGATGACATTCAAAGAAATTTTGTGAATTTTCATTTGAACATACGAAGCAGAAATAGTAAAACATCTGTGGTAAACTGGTTCCTCTTTTTAAACAAATCCTAGTTATGCACATGCTTTCAGAAAAGTAACTTAAAAAAACTTCAGGAGTTGTGAAAACCTATTAACAATTATTATTATTATTATCATGCTTTGTGAAAAATGGGAAAATCCAATTGTCAGATGGAACAAAAGTAGTTTTGAATTAAGGAAGTTGAATAAGAATAAACACATGGACTTTACAACTTAAGAAAGCCCAGCAGACCGAATAATGACACAGGACAACATGATAGGTGATAGCACAAACACACATGAAAGATTAGCTAATTATTCAGGCCAACAAATGCTCATAAAGTCTTTTTCTTTTTACTTCAGTGGAGCTCACTAAGGTATGAAATCCATGAGAAAAATGAAAACCAGAAGCAGATACAATTCAAAAATAATTTATCTCAATAAATGCTAAAGTAGACATGGACAGAAGAATACATACATTAAGATCTAAAGCACTTTCTTTTTGGAGCCTGTGATGACAGAAACCAAGATGAATATGACACTATCTGACTGGCCTAGGTTTAGTTCTAAGTAGTCTTGGCTAAAAAGGACATTCAATACAGTATATTTAAGATCCAGTTATGCATGTGTTTGAAAAGAAATGGCAGGGAGGAATATAAAGAGATCTGCAAACACAATCAAGTAGATACCAAAGCTGGAAGTGGAAAAGCTTTAGAAACTACATTACTTGTGATATTTTTGAGAAGCGGGAAATGACAAGTAAGTTCTGTGGCAAGGAGTTTATTTTCACGGAAGAGCAGTAAAAGGAATGACACAGTGGAAGCATTTTGTGTGGTCCTGTTCATATTTTCACTGGATGGACAGAGTGCTGATTCCACCATTAGCTTTTATTAACAGCCAAATCCGACAAGATGTGATTTTAAGCTAAAATATATACATATATAAATTGTTTATTATCTAAATTTCAATACAAGTATAGCATTCAGACTAAGAACTAAGCTCTTGCCAATTTTATAGAACATAACACTACGAAGGTTATATATCAGTCTAAACATTTTCTCAGTGTACTGTGATGAGAAAACAGTTAAGGTCTTTCCCCCTCCTCCTTTCTTAAACATACTCCTCGAAATTTTGCTTTTTGGTGTTACTGAAATGCAATATTTAATTATCAAATCGCAATGTTTCTACTCTCAGTTGGTTTCACATTCTACACAAATTTTGCCAACAGCAAAATGCTGAAGAACTTAACCACTGAAGAATATACAAATGGCAGCAACAAGTCAATCCATGAGGTCCACTTAGTTCAACAACCTGTCTCTGACAGGAACCCAGGAAGTATCCACTGAGTCCTTCAATATTTACAAGGACTAGTGCTTTGGAGGGTGCTCTGAACAGCAGAGAAAAACCTTCATCTTTGATCCTTTGAACCTAACACACCTTCCTTTTACCACATTTGTTGTCCCCTGTAGTCAACTTGTTTCTCTGAATTTTTGTTTCCCTTATCCCTTTCCAAGCAAAAGTTGTTTGGTCTCATTAGGGCCTGACACCATCCTGTTCCAAAACAGGAACTGGTATAGACCAATGCCAGCAAGTATTTCCCAAGGGAAGAGTGTAAGAGGACAAGCATGTAATGGTATTTCACCCAGTACTCCAGAAATCTCCAATAATTTATGGCCTGTCTTTTTCATTTCAGAATCTTCAAAGGGTTTTTCTTCCATGAATTTCTTCAGTTCTGTTCAGAAAACGCAAAAGCTGTAAACATCTCCAAACTGCTTCAGCCAGGAGCTACACAGCTTAAATACAGCTTTAAGAACAATGTACTTGTATTTATTTTGAACTTCTGCTGACATAACTTGATATCCTCTCATTTTTGTACTGAAAAGACGTGGGGTGGAGGAATAAAATCAATCCCTACACACTCCACATTATTTATGACTTTAATCAGTCCATTTGACAGTGCTCAGTTTTTAGCAGACTGCTTTTTAACAGGTGTGTGAAACAAGGAATTACATTCAAAGAAGAGATTCGTCTTGAGGTAGCACTCTTTTCTATCTCAATTCAGCCATCCAGATGTTAATAGGAGCTAACATGAATGAGGTGGGGAAGGACTTTTTATGCCTTAATTATCTCCCAAGATGAACAGACTGTGTGGTTTTTGGGTTTTTTCTTTGGCTGCTCTCATTTCAGTTTGAGCATTTTGGGACCACCAGAGCACAAAAAGACTCCATATGATCCAAATTATCTTTGTCAAGTACTTTCTTGCCTTCAGCAGAGCTTTTGGATTTAGGAGGTTGAGTTTAGATAGCCTGATATCCCTGATGTGCTCTGGTATTTGAAGGCCTGACAGATATTTGTACTTCGAGACAGTAAAGATCATTAGAACATCTATCTAGCAAAGAGAATGTTGCTATACAGAAGAAATTGGCTTTTAAAAATTTTTTAATAGATTGGGCAGGTCACAGACACACACCAGGAATAAAGAACCATCAAATAGCTCAAAAAAGGCGTGCAGTAATGACGGTAAGCCTGGGTTGAAACCCAGTACAAATCCAGAGGAGAGGGTTAAGAAAGAAAGAAAAGTTTAATAATGACAGAGCTTGAAAAACAGGAGTGTGAATAAGCCTGGCTCACATGAGCAGTTCAGGGGAACTGGGCAGGAGAAGTGTACTTTGCTCCTTTTATCACCACACAGACTGCATACTGGGGAAGCAGATTCACAGCAGGCTGCTACAGACAGTGGTAGGTTAAAACCCTCTCGGAGAACTCCCTCTGGGACACTGCTGCTCTAGCACAAATCCCTGGTGGAAGCTATAAACAACTATAAAAGAACAGATATTTTCAGTACAAATACCCTTGGCAGGCTGTACCTATATAGAAAGATACTTCAACTAGACTGGGGAAGCAAATAAATTATTTTAAAGACTCTCTGAGTCTATAAACCCCAAATAAAAATAGCTATTGTAATGTACTGAAGCTTAGCTAGTTTCTATAGAGAATGAATTTTAAAACAAATGGGAAGGTCCACACAAAGTGACAAAGCACATTGCCCAGAAGATGCTATTTGGAGAAATGTGAAACATTACCCAGCGTTCATTCCCTTGCAAATCTCTTCCGAGTTTCTCAAAACTTAGCCAGATTGCAACTCTGTTAGTTGAAATTTCCCATACCAGCTGTCTGCCTTAGGCTGAATCTATTTTTGAAAACTCCAGCCAAAACTATTCAGCCATTTCAGAGAAATACTCTCATAATCTTTTATTTGGAAACTTTTAGCACTCGAATGCTTTACAGTAGAGTTTCTGCAATTAGACAGCAACAGAGAGAGAACAGGAGATATACATAGAAACATTTATGAAAGTCTGCCCAATTTTGGCCAAGCCTAAAAATGCACATCCCATAGAGCAATCCTGAACATGATCTGGTGTGAAGCTATGGGGCAAAGTCAAGCTTTTGCTGCAATAGCTGATTTCAGGTATTGTATCCTTGGGCTGGATTGACCATTATAACCAAAAGCAGGAAAATCTCACCTCTGTGCTCTCAATCTCATCATCTTGCTACTTCAGCAGGATGGGAAAAGAGCTGACAGGCAGAGTATCTATTATGCAGTGTGGGGAGGAAGCACGTGGTATCAGTTGGGACTAGCTGGGAAAGGAAGGAAAATCTTCAAGATTAGTGGAGGGAAAATGGAAAATTAGGGGATTGTGGGGGGAAATCAAGAAAACGGGTAGGGGGTGAGAAAATGTGTGATGAAATAGGATACAAAATGCTGCTACCCTGACTCTGGGAAAGGGACAGAGACAGATGAGAGCTCTGGGGAAGGAAAATGGGGGTGAGGGGAAAACTAAAGGCTACAGTGGGAAAGCACTCAGACTTGGAGAGGAAACTGGGCCCAGTTTGAAGACTGGGGAGGAAGCAAACACTGCAAATGACTGAAGCAGAGTCCAGAGCTGATGATTTCTAGAGTAGAAAATGTAGGGCTGCTGTCAGAAGCCAGAGAAATCAACTAATTGAATGTAAGCTTCTCTCCCCAGTGAGTAAACTACATTATTTTTAATGCAAAAATTTATTTTTTTTAAACAGTTTACCTCTTCAGCTGAATAGAATGAGTGATACGAGCAAACCTCTGCCTTCAGCATAATCTGAGAACGCCAAGTACTTTCACTAATGCTTTAGAAAATCTGAACCAGAGTAAATTTCAGAGTAAATCCTCCAAGAAACAAACAATTAGTGATCACCTATGAAAATACCCAAGTGACTTTGCTGGAGTCATTGTGCGAAAAAAAAAAGATGGAGGCCAACTTTCCAAACAGCAATCTGTCTTAATCAAAAAACCATGGCCTCCCTTTCTGCAAGACTTCACCTCGTTCACTCTATACTTTTCAAATTTCCAGATGAGCCAGAAGCAACAGACCTCCTTTCACTATGCTATTTTGAGTCATTTCTCAAATAATGTGGTGGAAAAATTATACATCATTATATACAAAAGGCATCATAATTTATGAGAACAGAAGGATTGTACAGTTTAGATAATCCTGATTTTTGACAACATAGATTAACCTAATTGTCATTGCTAACACACACATAACAATCTTTTTTCATTTAATATGCATGACCTGACTCTCTCCTCACACTGTTCCACTGGTTTAATGAGGTTGCCAGTGCTTTATGTTAACATGAGAATGAAATTAATTCTTCTGTCTAGAAGAAATGAAAACTACAGTATCTGGAGGAAAGCAGTCTAAGCAGCCATTGGATAGGAATGATACACACATAAAATATTTCTGAGAGATCCAGGGATGACACAGACACTTTGCTGGTAAGTATCATAGACAAATAATTTCAGGTATTACAAGATAAACTGTCTCCTTTTAAAAGTACTTGATAACAAGCCTTCCTAAAATATGAAAATGAAGGAAACAAAGAAAAAAACCCCATCACAAACAAGGAAGGATTAAAAGGAAATTGCTACTGCAGGTAGAAAAACAAGGTTAGGGAAGAATTAAAAAAACCTTAAATAAAAATTATTTTTGGATTGCCTGCCTCACTTCTTTCTTGTAAGGCTTTAAAAAACTACATTGAATAGGAGTATGAAAATATAGTGGGATTGGGAATACAATCCTACAGCAACATTTGAGCACATGTGGTACATGTGCTTCCACGGGGATTTATGTATCTATACACTAGGAAGATTTAGAATAACTTGAGGCTTAGTTGAGAAGCGACAGAATACAAAGACTCTCTCCTGTTTTTTCAATAAATTAAAGGATATAAAATCAAACATCATGAAGACATACATAACTTGCACTGAAAGATTAGGCATCTCTCCTAGAAGATTAACAATAGCCTGTCAACTTTTTCACACAGTAAGATCTAGGTTTAAGTCTTTGTCCCTTTAAACTAGTGATCATATTGGTTTTCCAATGGAAAAATGTACCTTTAGAAAGTGCGGCAGTTCTCCACTGTCAACTATCAAATAATGGGAAATAGTATCTGCAACAGACAGATAAAGCATAACATTTGAAATATTTAAGACTAATTTTAACTAAAAGCAGAACAAGCTTTAATACTAAATACAAGCTGTCAAGATCCTGGCCTATTGGTAGGTCTTTCATTAAAAATTACACTGCATTTAAAGATAAAAACATTTTAAGAAATCAAAAGTCACACCAAACAAAACACGAGGATTAAATTAAATACCATTGAAGGATTAGATTGTGTTGGTTTATTTGTTCCTAAGAGTAGAAATTCTCTTCAGAGATGTGTGTCCCAGATTAAAGATTCTACTCTGAAGCACTAGAATGAACACCCATTCATTTTAGACTCATTTTCAATGGCAACAGGAGAGCAACCTGAAGCAGTTGTGTAGAAAAACAGGTGAAACCTTTGTGAAAGAGCAGTAAGAGTTTATAGCTCACCTTTAACTTGAAATTTCTAACCAGTTTAAACAAAGTCAGAAACACATTTTTAAAGGAAAGGTACAAATGCAGAGAACAAAACAATTCTTTTCCTGACGTGTTTTCTAATTAAAATGTCAAGATATTACTTTCTCGTAAACTAATTGCTTGTCATGATAGTGCTTTTTCTAGGGTGAATGAGAATCTTTTACAGACATCATCTCCTCTGCTGCTTCAGAGCACAGATTATATGAAACTCCAATACAAATATATGGTAAATATTGAAATGAAACAGCCATTAGGTGTTTTGTTTGGACCATTCTTTAAGCTAGATATTGTCACCCAGGAAGTATCAGTCATACATTCATGAATGACATTAAATATTCAAAAAACTGAAGTGTTGCAGAGCTCTGATGCTTTCATCTCATACAAGGAATTTTTTGAGTTTTAATTTTAAACTATCTCAGCAAATTACAAGTTCAGTGCTACAGTGCACGTGTATGGAATTCACCCCTAGAAGAGTTTTGTATATTGAAAGAAGCACTTGAGAAAGACACTTTCAAAACTGCTCCAGGTTGGCCTCTTTTTATCTATATAACTGGGAAGTCACTGATCCCATTTAATTTACTTAAATTAAAGTATTAAATATTGACTAAACTGTTCCCTACTATAATTAACAGCAGTAATTCACTTCAGTGGGATCAGAGTTCAGGTATTTAATGTTTCCAGTGATCCCAAACTTACTTCTCATTTCATATATAATTATGTCTGGACTATATCCTCTAGCAGCATCAAGTATTAGCATCATTTTCATTGCTTGGGTTTTGGGGTTGGCTGTTCTTTTTTTTCATTCTTCCATTAAACTAAGCCAAGCTAATACTGTTGACTGGCTGCAAGAGAGGTTTATTCTTTGGGGCAGATGGAGAAACTGTCACAGGTAATTGTTAGGCTGACGTAAAACAGCTCATTGAAATGTCAGCCTGGAACTACAGCAAATATTTCACATGAAGGATTACTTCAAATTTACTTCCATGAACAATGGTTAATGATGCTTTATGCAGCTTCATAAAAGCACCTTAACACCTTGCTGATCTAAAACAGAACACTTAAGTATTCCAAACCAACAGCAGACCACCCAATACCTTTGCCCAGAAGCCTCAGCAATCTCATCTTTAGAGGGACACTCTTAATACTATGAATATTTTAATTGCATTCAGATTATTATCTCGTACTCCAGAAAAAAGCTATTGTATTTAATTAAAGAAGTAAAAGAATGTGGTAGGTAAATATTAAATAAACAGCTATTTTTGTGTATACATGCAAAGGAATGCAAAGAATTCTTGTAATCAATGCATCAGTGTTAATTAACCATTAACAGAATGACAAAATTTAGGAATAAGAGTGAAAAGGTTACCACTAATTAAACAAGTCAGGCTCTCAATGCACAGCACTGTACTGCATGTTATAACCCTGTACTCTTCAGAGCCCCAAACATCCATTTCCCCCATGTAGGCAAGCACATGCTGACATCAACCTGGGTCACTGCAACGATCCCACAGAATTCAGATGCATTCCACTAAAGCTGCAGAGCTAGTTGGTAAATTCCAGAAAAACATCCACTAAAAATTATTTTCAGAATTCATTCATATACCAAAACACAGTAACACTACAATGACCATTTATTCTTTCATTTAGACCTGGCAGAGTAATGAAGTCTCATTTTATGTATTACTAATCCAGACCCATTCTGAAAGTACAGCTTAGAGAAAAACGCACTGACCATTCTGAAACAAAGACATGTATTTATGGTTGACAAACATTTAAAGTCTTCAGGATTTCCTAAGAAGACTCTTCTTTCTTTACAGGACATAATGCAATTCAGCTCTTATTACCAGGTCCAGGCTTGTCACCCTGACTCATTTCAAGTGGCATTTTGTGCTATAGCACCCAACTTACTTCCCCAGGGGGTGACATAAATTGCCTGAGCACCTGTTTCACTTGCAGTTCTTCAGTCCACACAATTACAATTATTGCTGGCTATTGCTGTGTGATAGGTGGGAATTTTTTAGGCTAGTGGCCACAGCCTAGAGCTGTGGCTTGCTCTATTGGGTGAAGCAATGATTTGCCTTCCCAGTATCTGGTAGCTCTCCATGGTCCTTCAGTCCCTTCCATCACTTCATTTCTTATGCCCAAGTTCCTGCGTTTTTGCTAATCAGTACCAGCAATCTGAACATCTGGCTCTCTCTAATGTATAAACAGATTTCAAGCCTAAATAAAGTTTCAATTAGTCCCCTTACACTGTTTTAACACAGATGAAAAAAAACAAGTACCAGCAGTAAGGCTCACTTCAGTTCTTCATCCCTGGTACTGTTGCTCAAAGCCCCATCCAACCTGGCCTTGAACATTGTCCACAGCAGCAAGCACAGAATTGAGCAACAAGTGATGTCTTACACAGATCACTCATGTCTGAGTAACTGAGGGTCTGGGTAAGACACATCTGAAGTCTAATGCACAGGGTAGCTATAAAAAAAACTTTAAAAGGCCAATATTCTACATTTACACCAAACAAAGCATGGAAAAATGGCATGCACAGCTCTTCAAACCAGACTGCATCTATAGTCAATGCTGGCAAAAGTATCTCCCCTACAGACTAAACTAGAACAGCAAAACCCAAGATATAGTTTGAATTTTTTAATGGAATTACATGCAGAAATTGCATTACTGAAAAATTTGTTTTTGAAAGAGGATCATTATCTGAAAATCAGCTTCACAGTAAAAGAGAAGATGGACAACAATGATATGGCTTCAACTTCCAGCTCTGCCAGAGATTCCGTACGTGAACTTAAACAAATCATAAATGTTTTGCTGTTCTCCATTTTAGAAACCAGGAGCAGCAAATACCTCTTTGCTCCCTCTCCTGCCATCTGCCTTTTTTATTTACACAGTGATGCTAAGAAGACACACAGACATGACTTAGTCAAAACACAGTTACTCTCCTCCATTTCAACAGGAGTTCCTCAAGATCCTGGTCACTCAGTTACCTCCCTCTTCTTAGTGTCTGTAAAGGAAATAAGCTAAAATTCAATTCAACAGCAGGTTTTTTCACTTACAGTACGAATCAAATTTCTGTTCTGTGAGGCAGAAAGGCCTAGTGTGACATTTTCCAAAAAAGGTTTTACACCCCCTAAATTGCTACTATTTGAAGTGATGAGTCAGATCACTGCCAGGTCATGATTTCTTAGAACAAATACATCTTCCATTTTGTCTGTCATTTACTCCAATATTACTTGTACTACTTGGTATTTATCAGCTGCTTCTTACACAAAAGAGAAAGTGATAAGATTCCAGACAACTGTGTATCTGAAAATAATGAGCAAGGAAAAGAAGCAGCAGTTAAAAACAACATATGTGTAAGTAACTTCCTGAATGATTTGGCAGACCAGTTTGTTTATCCCAATTCAAATGCTAAGTACCATATTAATACACAGAGGCAGCAACTTGCTTTATTTTCAGACACACTCATCTAGGATCTCATCACTTAAAAATCAGCTGCCTTACATGACCAAGTGCCAAAAATGTTAAAAATCAAACATACTTCCACAGATGTTAAATACCAATGCAATGTATCTACAGCTGTTACAAGACAACATAGAAAAGATTTAATGTGGATTTAGAATGGCCGCTGCACTTGTCTTGAAGTACAGATTCCCTCCCCAACAGTAAAACTTAACATAATCCAGTTTACCTATGGATATCATGGGTTCTTAAAACCACTTGAACACAATCTATGATTTCAGCATAGTAGGGTTAAGTAGTCAAGCTACATTTCAGCTTATTCAACTACACCGTCAGAAATAACTCCAAATTTCTCAGACAACTGCTGGCACCTATATTGTGTGATCATCAATGCCCTGAAAAACATCAATAAAAGCAAGAATAGCTCTTGAAGATGCAAAAATTGAAGCCTTCTGAAGGTATGGCAGAAATAAGCAGAGCAAGGCTGTGCTGACAGGCTTGTTCCTAATTTACTGCATAACGTTTGTCAAGAGAGAAGTATTAGTCTGGGTATTACTTGCAGACTGACATATGAAAATGTAAGTGCTATTGACCAAAGTTCAGAATTACCACAGAATTACCTGTGGTAGAATCCTTAAGCAGGAAACAGCAGCTTGACAATATGAAGCTAGGACAGGTAACTGCCATCTTAACTTCTGGAAGAAAAACAGAACAATTCCAGGACTAATAATCTCCTTTCTTAAAAGCCATCCATAACTTATCACAAATAACTAGACAAATCCAGTAGAGTTTTTTTTGTTGTTGTTCTTTAACGGAAGGATATGAAGTGGTACATCAGAATTCCATCATTTGCCTCAATCACATGAATACCAATGTGCAACTCCCCTATACAGGAACAGCCACTGAATGGACAGACTTGGTGAAAGGCACAAGTTCAAGCAGCTTCTGCTGAGCAGGAATTCTGCAGCTCATACATCCTTTACATGCAAAGGTACAGTACATTAAGGTCCTCATGAAATGATTGAATCCCCATTTAAATAGAAACCCCAGGCCAGTCATGCACCTCTCTACAAGGTTCATTACGAGAAAATGCCCTGTTTAATGACCCTCCCAAAGATTGTGGAATTCGGCCAGAGATAAAACTTTTCAGTAAACAACAGCTTCATCAAGTATATAAAAAGCATTTCCACAGGTAAATCTTCCTCCTTCTTTGACATTTTCTCCATTTTCACCTCCTTTCTCCTCTGCAGGAGGATGTATCATTGTTTCATGAGCCTCCACTACTATTAGCCTGTCCTTGCCCACAATTAAGAAGAGTGACAAAAGTTTTCCTTGGCTGAGATGAGTCTGGATTAACCATGAACTTTCATGGTGCTATGAGGAAGAATGGGTTTGACCAGTACTGAACAGGTTAAAAGAAACCCTTGTACTTTGACAACCTCCCTTTCTCAAATCCCAGTTATTTAGAAGATTAAATAACTAGTGATTAGATTATGAGACATTAGTAGAAATAGTAGACAAAGCACACATTTTCCTTGTAATGCCCTTTACTTTAAAACACACATCAAAAAAATTCTGTCTGTAAATCTGAGACTACTTTAGATGACCTATACTCAGTGTATCTATATTAATGGATACATTATATTGAATAATTTGGAAAAGTTTGGTTTTCTTCATGCTATTGTCATCTTCACTGCATTATCAGTCACTGCAACAGGCTCCCAAGGGAGTGGTCACAGCACCAAGCCCGTCACAAGTCAAGGAGCATCTGGACAACACTTAATCATATGGTTTAGTTTTAGGTAGTTCTGCAAGAAGCAGGGAATTGGACTTGATGATCCTTACAGGTCCCTTCCAACTGGAGATATTCTATGATTCTATGGTCTACTTTGCAGTTACAAACAAGGCTAAATCCATGCACGCAGCCACTAAGCAGACACAACCCTCTAGAGAAAAGGGTACAACACATTAGCATAAGCAGAGATGGGAAAACACTACTAGTAATGTCTTTAAACCACATCTGGTCAAGAAGAATGCTCTTTAAGAAGAGCAACTTTTAGGTAGAGGAACAAACAGTAACACTACAGAACACTATTCCCAAGCATAATCATTAGGGGAAGAAATCACTTCCCTATAATATCCATATTATATCAAGTTAATTATTGATTCCCAGTCAAATACATCCATGTAAGAGTGCCTGGATTGTTTTTTCCCTTCTCAGACAGTGCAAGAACACTCAGACTCTTACGAAAAGAAACACAAAATCAGAGACTACAGTATATTGTAACACAAGACTATCTTTATTCCAAAATTGTACAAAGTATAAACATAAAGACACAGTTACACTGAAGTAACCTGCTCCTTAAATATCTCTATACTTTAGCAGTGATACTGTCATGAAAAAATGACTTTATTATTTTCCCATTAGGAAATTTTATCTGATGGAGCGATACATCATGAAATCAATTGTTGTACATCTGGGAAATTTACCAATGGAGCTCTCTTCCACGGGGGTGTACACTTTGATTTGCCTCATGTGAGTGTCTCTTCCATTTTGGTGATTAGCTAGAACAGCAATCTGGATCATAAAGGTGCGAATGGGCTTCTTGTGAGTGTCTGTCAAAGGAACGTGAATCCAGCCGCTGGGCTCCACTAATTCCAGTTGCTGCCAAAAACAGGACAGAAAGGCAAAACAGTCAGAAACAGTCAGGTAACATATTTACTATGAACTATCACACATTAAATCTGTTTAATAGAGCAGTCTTGTAAATCAGATTTTAGTTACTTCTTCCAATTAATTTGAAATAACACAATTGAATACTCATAGCTAATTTACTGCTGGTGTAATTAATACAAATTAATTTGGTTTTCCACCGTTGTTTTGCCTTTGCCTTTCAGAATCTACTCCTCATTTTGTGCCCTAACCTTAAAATAAAAATCAATATAAAAGAATACAGACTTTAGTATTCATTCAGTAAAGCAAGAGCAGTAGTATTTGGATCTTATTACTGAAGCACACTGCTCAAAGATGACAGGAAACACGCAGCTCCAATTGTTTCACCTAGGGACTCTGAACTGCAATGTACTAGAATGACTTTTGTAGGAAACTAAGTGCACACAAAGTCTGGGTTTTCAGAAATTCCTCAGATTACTAGGGAGACTGAGGAGGAAAAAAGGAAGGTGACAGAGGAAAAAATACAGGATACCTCAAACTTTGTCTCAATTATGTATCAAGACAGTTGCCTGGCCAATTAATAATTGATGCACAGCCATTTAATCACACTCTAATTACATTTTGACTTGGCTTTGATACAACATATCCATTGTGATATGAGTATTTTTTTCTTTTTAATTTTTAATCCTACACAAATCAATGTCAAAGCAAGCAAAGAATAGCATTTTGTTAACTCTAAA
Source organism: Climacteris rufus (assembly GCA_013398175.1). NCBI lineage: Eukaryota > Metazoa > Chordata > Aves > Passeriformes > Climacteridae > Climacteris > Climacteris rufus. The sequence continues at coordinate 37,614 of VZRZ01007137.1, read as the reverse complement.
CTATTACCGGGTAGCTGTTATTACGGCTTATCCCGGTAATCAGTCGAGACGCAGAAATAATGAGAGCTGGAGTCCTACGTTCGTGTTCAGAGTAAGGGCGGAAAAGGGGGGAAACCCCTTTCGTTTAATTCTTATATACACTTTTAGAAATCACAGATCATTGGAGAAAGTTAACACTTCCGTCTCTAACTATATTGGTTAAAAGAAGTGTCCGTCAAAGGGATCTGTGTCCATGGGAAAGGAATGTAAAAAGATAATTTTTACAACAACATAGCTATGTTTACAGAAATCGTCCTTGAGACTGTCTAACAGAGAAAACTAGCTATTTTACAGTGAAAAATGGGCAACACTAAACCGCATCACTGACATCAGATTGCTGAAACCAAGCTAGATGCTATGCAGAACATGGTAACAGCTTTTGTTTAAGGCTAGCTGCCCAACTTCAAAGCACAGCTCAAAACACATATGGAAGTGCACACAAGTAAACAGAAGTCTTGGGGGGATAAAAAAACAAAACACAAACCAATTGTCCACTAGCAAGTGGATTGCACACAGCTAAGAAAATATGATTGTTCTTAGCAGCTGAGTTCCCCTAAGGAAGATGTATGTGCTTTGAGCAGCTCAAAATTCCCATCTTTCTCCTGAAAATACTGCATGATACACATCCTGTCAAACGCCTTGTTTATCCTGAAGCTTTCAAAAGACCAGTCCGAGAGCTACTGGTTCAGAGGCAGCAAACACCCTGAGAAACTGACGCAAGAAACAAGTAAAAAAGTTTGATGACTGCTTTGAGCTTAAAGAAACAAACAAAAACATATTTTACACCTCCACCTTAAAAGAAAGAAAAAGAAAAAAAAAAGGCAACAAGAAACCACAACCCAGAGCTCTCCACTGTTGCAGACTCTCCAACAAATTGTTTCCAAAGCAGTAAATTCACTAAACCTTAGCAGCAATTCATTTCACTCCGGGGGCTAGACACTTCCACAAACACACACAGTCACTTATTTGTTGTAGCCTTGACCCTTTCAAAAACCTTAAAAAAATCTTTTTTTTTTTTCATAGGAAACTTCAGGTAATGGTTGCCTTTACAAATGAATGAAAAAAATATGTCCTCTTAAAGCAGCTTTACAAAGTGGAAATTCATCTTGGTGAGGTGGCAGTAAACAGCTTGAGCAAGGATGCTTCCATCTCCACAGTGAACAGAGAGGATGAGGATATTACCAATATTTTATTCAACTAGTACTAAGTTCAAGTGACTGTGATTTTGAAGAGAATTAAAAGGTTATTGCTAATCAAACTTGCATTTTAGTGTTATTCTCGGAGTTTACAAATTTTAACTGCTAATGCAAAGTGGAAAATTTGAGTTCCAGAGCTATGATATTGAGGGTTTTTTATGCTTGGATCAATATAAAATAGGTCAGTTAACACAGTAAAAAAAGGTACCAAAAATAAAAGTATTGCATATTTTTCAATGCTTTGTTTCATCACTGATCAAGGGAAGTGTTTATATGCTTTATTTACAATTTATTTTTCAGTCATGCTACAAAGGCAACCAATTTCTTCCTGAGCCTTTCTACAGAGAAGGGGCAAGTAATTTCTTCACCTGTAAACAGACAACTGAGGCATGAGGTTAATTAGACTAAAAGGCTCCCTGGCTCCAGATGTCAAATTCCACATACTCTGAGCCATTTTTTACTGCCCTTAGTGAAATATAGGATCTTGCAGTAGGTTTAGCTCCCACTGAGTTCCCTTGCAGTTCTGCATTTCTACAAATGGATAGGAGTTCTCAACACAGCCACTCGAACACAGCCTGAGCAGCCACCTAGGAACAGTCACTTGAGTGCACCATGAAGAATCAGCACAGCCAAGCACAGAGAGCACACAATTCATCAGGCAGCTTTCAGCTGTCTGAGCCACAAAAATACCCAAATTTCTTATTCCCCAAAATCTCGGCTTCACTCACTCCACATTGATCAACTTCTGTAACAGATGAATACACAACCTTTAGTTGTACAAATTCTGGACTCATCCTGAGAACATGTCCCTTTCCCCATTCCAATCAAACAGTTGCCTCTTGGACAAAGCACACAACACTTGTGATGAAGTTGGAGGCTACAGTGGACCAAATGCAAGAGGTCAGATTTAGACTTAAATGTTTGAAAAAAGAGAGCTCTTGATTTCTGCCTTCTAAATAATTTTTAAATTTATGCCCTCATAGTTCATTAAAACCTTGTCAGACGCTGAACTAGTGAAGTTTAAATGCAGCAAAACCTAACTGAACTTCCAGTAGAAAAGGAAGTAGTATTTTTCCAGTATGACACACACATTTTCTGTGACCAAAGGAATGGTATAAACCAGACACACACACACTCCTAAAGTCTTCTCCTCCACATCTGTCATGCTCTTTCAGATGAGTGAGACAGTTTCTTTTTCCAGAGGGCCCAGGTTTGTCACCAGGGAGAAGGAACTGGAGATGGGAATAGGCAGGGGTGATACAAGACACAATGCTGCCCACTCTTAACTCAATGTCAGCACCCAGACCCAACCGTCACAATTCCAGCAGAAGAGGGATGAAATACACAACTCTGCTCTGCCTGGAGCATTCCCAGTGTGAGCAGAATCTAAAGGAAGCTTACTGTGAAGTTTTAAAACATTCCTATTAAGCCCATGCAAATGGCAATCTTTCAAAGCCTTGTAAACCGGTCTGGAAATTTGGGTGGATTTTTACAGGGAGGCAAAAGGCACATCCTCAACACAAAGGCTGAACTATTGCCAAATTTCAAATCCTTGCTTTAGAGCTTGGGGGCACTGGAGCATCAAAGAAGGACACCAGAATATTCTCACACAAGCAAATAGCATACTTCTCACTAGCCTGATTCTTGGAACAGAACTGCTTTGGCTGGAACTCCCAAAAAATTCAACCCAAAGCAGACATGTGGCACAGAAAAATCTGTCTGAGCTGAACTCTGGCAAAACTTCACTAAGAGTTAAACCTTAAAATGGAAGGGGGTCACACAACCTAAGTACATGTGGCACCAGCAGCTCCACCTTAGTAAATAGTATACTTGAAATCCATTTCAGTTCACTTTGCTCAAAGTCAAGCTTGTTCTTTAAAAGCACAAACCACTGTATATACCTACACACACACACACATATATATGTATGTTTCACCCCAACATTACAGCATTAATTCACTGTGAGCAAATACCAGATTAAGTTTCCTCCTGCATTTTTAACTCCTACGTAGGTCATTAGGCATCAGTCACAATAAACTGTCTTCCAGGAAAGTTTAAAAAACCAGCTATATTACTAATCACCTGAATGAAATTAAAAATTGGAAGTTTCTTTCTGTTATGTGATTTACCAGAAAAGTTAAACAAAACAAAAAAAAGGGAAACGAAGGAATGAATCAATGCAAGTTCAGTGTTAGTAACTCGGGACAGTTCCTGCAGCTCTAGACTAATCTTACTGCACAATATACTAAAAGCCCAGGGTTTGTGGCTTTCTTTAATTTGCTTCTAATACTATAAATATTGTGACAATTGGAAAACAAGAAGACCACGAAAGTCAAAATAAAAGAACAAAGGAATAAAGATTGAAATGGAAAAATCACTCACTTGTCCTTTGCTGCTGTTATACTCTAGCTCTTCTCCTGCTTTCTCTCCGTTGCTTTCTGATTTTTCCTGTCCTCTGCGTGCTACAGCTTTACCTAAGGATATACTCCCAGCTCCAAAAATCCATATTATTTGGAAAGCCACAGAAAAATTAGTATTCTCAATGGAAATCTCCTCCCCAGCCAATTTAACAGCCCTGTTTCTTCACTTTATTGTACAGTCCAGAGGTTCTACAGAATTACATACACTTTTGGCAAAGATACTATTGCAAATGATGGGTGTCCTACCAAAGAAGGACACTTGACAAAACAAAAATTATTAAAAAAAATAAAGGCCAAAGCAACTTGAGACTACATTTCAGAGAGATGACTGAATGCAAGACCAGAGCTTTTAAGGGGAAACCTTTTCCACAATTGTGGACTCCTTATCGGCCAGGAAGTTATTTATCCGAAGAAGGCTTTTCTATTGTATTAATCCTACATAAATTGAATACTGACCTCTTTTCCATTCTCAATGATATTTTATTTAAATTCTGTGGTGTCTTCAAATGGCTTACAAATGCAATTCAAGCTGTTTGCCCACTTACCGTGGGCTAACATCCTTGAAATACAACATGATTTTTCTTGCCCTGTGAAGATACCTTTTGTGAAGATATAGAAAGTAAAAAAACCACTGCAAGCAGTTTTACATTCAGGGTAATAACAAACACATTACAGATCTCAAGGGAGTAAGTATAGGAAGGAAAAGCAGTCCGTTTTCTTCCTCTGGGAAAAAAATTCCTCTTCTGTGCACATGGAGTGACAGAAAGCTGAGAATTATTGCTGGCATCACAGCTTTAGCATCACACAACAGGATTCTGAGATGTTGGTATCTCATCAAATTTCCATTTCATCATCTTTACTACAAGATTCAAATGGCTGTGAAATCGAACGGCATTTGTTTTTACTCCTACTTTTCTCATAAAACCGTTAAAGATTATTTTTATTTTAGTGACTCAGCCAACTATGAAATTAAAAGTAGTGGCTAGACTCCTCTTCACATATATATTTTTGCCTCTCTATGTGCTTTACTAGTTCTTACAATACAGTTATATAAAAAACCTAAGCTTTTCAAAGCAGGTGCTCTCAATAAATAATGTGTTTTTCCAAGCAGACTATAAAATTAAGTTCCAGGGAAAATAAATGCTACGTTCAGAAATTAAGTATTTATCAATAGACAAACTTTCCCATGTAGGGAAAAGCTTTTGCCTGTTCAGCCTTTGTTTTTTGCAGCTATCCAAATATGTTTTCTCAACAACTGGCACAGAGAAAGAAGGCCGGCTCAACTTCCAAAATTCTCTTTCCATAACTGCCATGTCCTACCATATAGTTACCAGGACTTAGAATCCGTGTGCCTCTGCATAATTCCAAGTATTGGAACTGTCAACACATGAAGCAGCAGAGCTTGGGCTTCAGCCATCACTTCACTTAGGAAGGAAGAGAACCAGTTAATAGCAGTGATGCACCAGTTCCAGCAGAAAAAATGAAGCGCGTCCAAAAGAAACTTCACGAGTTCCAAGCAAGCCAAAGGAGGGACACCACATTAGCAGCTGAACAAGGAACACAGGAGCAGGCTCAAAGGACCCTCTGTGGAAAGCACACTTTGTGCTCTGATGAAGCAACGACCACCTAAGGAGGTGCCTCTGTGGTCTTAATCAGCCACCTCCTTAAACGGTCAAGAAATCTCAGTTCAGTCCATTAGGCAAGAGAAGTTTTCCATTCTTTTAAACAGCAGTTCCTGAAGAGTCTAGAAGAGCACAGTCCATCCTTCAGGAAGATTCAGCTATGGATTTGGGTAGACAGACAACTAGTTGCAGAACAAGCTGTATTAGAGTGAAACCTGCAAACACTAGAAGGTCCTATCATACATAAGCTCTTTGTTCAAGTAAACTGAAAGAAATAACTTCTGGGAAGACTGGGAAGGTTGAAAAAGATCCTCACAAAAAGTTTTATAGAACCTCCTTCAAAGTATTCTGCCTCCGATTAAAACAGTAAAAATTAATCCGTGCCCAAGTGTTAGCAAGCTGTATCCAAATAAAATAAAGATAACGAAAAGCCCAAGCCAAGCTAGAAAGAAAATCTCGAAAAGGAAGAAAAGTAAAGCTAGAAAAGCAAGTCCTTGGTAGGTCAAGGATTAACATCCATAGTGCTTGAATACAGATTCTTATACTGCCTTTCCAAATTTCATGTTTGGATTACTAAAGCAGCACAGAACACATTGGACAATGTCAGTGGGTTACATCACATCGTCATTTTCTGAAGTGAGCAGATGATGCCAATCAAGCTATGCATGATACAACCTAAACTTCATTTAGCAGAAGTGATTCACCAGCCAACTCATTAAATGGTTTCCTTGACCGGTCCATTTTGATATTCTTTAGAATTAGGTGTCCTGATTAGGATTTCCCCATATAGCAAAAAAAAAAAAAAGGATCCATTTTATTTGATTCTGCTGAAAAAACAGTGCCATCTCTTCCCAGATGTACATAACTAACTCAGAAAGAGTTTCAATACTACAACAGGAATGAAAGTTAGGAAGAGCTGAAATTTACTCCATGCAATGTTAAACATGGAAAGTCAACTTTTGCATTATGAATACCTTCCTAGCTTTGAAGTCTTTGAAATATTCTGAAGTCAGATGAAGAACACCTAAGAGGAAACAATAAAGTCTTAGACACTGTGGGGAGCCTCTGATGAGTAAGTATGCCTACTGCCAAATGGAGCCAATGGGGTACACTGTGGAATGCCAAGAGCTTTAGGACATGGATTCACAGGAAAAAGAGCTCTTTCGAAAGTACCAAGTGATGAAGAACCACACACACCGATGCCTGCAAAAGGGTCAAGGCTGTGCTGAACTGCCCACATACAAAACTCCCACCTGCTGAAGTCATGCTGGTGGAAGTCCCACCTGTGGATACATGGATGGTCTGGACACGTGTGGAGGGGCCCCTGTCCGTGGTACTTAAGCAACCACGACCCTGCCCATCACACTCCCACCACCACATCTGCTCACAGCACTTCTACGTATCACTTGCACAGTCAGGTACATCCAGCCTGAGAGACAAATAAATACTCTGCCAAATGCTCAACTGCTGTGAATTTGTCAGCCAAAACTGTCTTACTCAATTGCAATTTCAGAAAATATTGTCTGCCTAACTCTGTGTGGCAGAAAAAAAAAAAAACAAGAAAAGGAAAGGAAAAAGGAAAAAATAGACAACAGTCTTGGAATACATCATTCTCCAGAATGTGGCTGAAATCAACTCCTCATTCTAGAAAATTTACCTGCAGAAACCATCAGGAATTTGTCACAGACTGTTTGCTAGGAAAGTCTGTCTGGAAAGAAAGGAACACTGTTTTCACATTTGCTGTGCCATATACACTCTTTTTTTAATACGTTCTGTGTGGAACAACGCACAGGCAGCTCAATATTTATTACAAAAATATATACCTCAAGAGGTATACATTGTTTCGGAGGAGGACAAAAATGTTTAATAGTTTTGGACAGCTAGCTTTTCAGTCCCACATTTTTAAAATCCTGTTGTTAAGCAAGGTCACTTGAACTTTCATATAATACTTTATGCTGGACACATACATAAATTAAATCTCATTAGGGAAGGATTGCCATTCTGTGTATGTTTTAAGTGGCAACCATCCTATCCACTGGAACTTGATAAAAAAGCAGAGTACTCCCTTGAAAAGCAGAGTCGTCAAATCAGCAAATATACAATGACAATGCAGTCTAGAACAAACTTTCATACATGCAACCATGGAAATAAGGCCTACTATCTCCAACTGAAATCAGTTGTGAAATTTTGGATCAGCTGTGAAAATATGGATCTCTGATTTAATGAAAAATGGGTTTCATAATTCATTTGAGGATCAGGTAAGAGGGGAGGAAGGGAAAGCAAATATATCCTAAGAGCATTAACATTCTCCTGCAGGGACCTCACTAACCAGCTGTCACAATCCACAGGAATGCCCTACCTTTGCAAGGCACTGCTTAGTGAACTCTGAGAAGACTCCTGGTGTCAGGGTAAATCCTTCAGACCTACAGGGACTTGGCTCCAATGTGAACCTGTTCCTTCTCCTGAGCTTGGCAGACAGCACGCTTAAGATGAAAAAGCTACAAAAGAATTCTTGAGCTTATGCTCTGGAGCAGTGGCCTGGCTGACAGTATCAAAAAATAGGTAACGCAGCCCAAAACAAGCTTGCCTGTTTCTGGTACCTAAAACGTTTAAAGTTTAAGTTGCAGACCTACTGGAACAGACTGCATCTGGAGAGTCTAGCCTTAAAAATGAATGGTAGAAAATCCACGGTTTGCTGCATGTCTTTTACTTTTACTTTACTTTTTAAAATTCTGGCATTCTGAAAGAAGAAAGAGGGTTTTTTTAAATTTTTTTTTTTTTAAGTCAGGATACGACTCAAATCATCAGTAGCTCAGAGCATTATGGATGCAGATGTGAAAAAAGAAACAGTACATTTAAAAAAACCAAAACCAAACCAAACTCTATAAAATACATAGCCAACACTACATATTGCACATGTAGAAACTAGTGCAAATTTCATTTGGTGAAAACAAATGTTTTACACCTTTTGGGAAGCACTTCAAGTCATAATGTTTATCTCACTGCAATGTTTTTTTCATTTTAGGGACAAGTAACTAAGGAGGAGGCCCCATATGCACAAGGTAACTGTGTAAGTATAAAGTATACTACTAAGTATGAACCTGGCAGATGGTGACCAACTCATACAAGTAATTTTTGGAGTGCTTCTGAAAACCCTCAGTAACTTTTACCTGATCAGAAGACTGGAAAAAAACTGTCAAACATAACAAAAGCCACTACAACTTCCCACGTTCATTCAAACAAATAGTACCATCTGCATTCCAAGTTTTTAGTCATAACACAAAATATAACATATTGACAGAACTATCAAAAAACCCCCATCTGGTTAAGTATGTGGACTGTTTTCATAACAAAGGAAACAGGGCACATAGTTCTTAAAAATTATTTAAGACAACACATTAGTAGCCCTTTTATTTTTCTTATCTTAGACATAAATTTGAGTTCTCTCCTGCAAGCACTGAAAAGCCCTAAGATTTTCCTGTACTAAGATATCAAAACCTGAGTCCCTCTTCAAACAGCACCCACCCAAAATAAAGACATCACCTCCTACAATTTGTAGGTGGGTGAGGCTCTCAGGGAAGAGAGTAACACTTCAACCACCCACTGAAGAGAAGCAGGGGAAACCAGCAATGAAAGAGCAGACATACAAAGAGAACAGAAACAGATTGAACAAGGGCAGTGGAACATGCTGGTGCAAAGAAGTATGAAAATATATTTTTTAAAAAGCCATTCTGAAGTTCAGATGCATTTGCTGTACAAATGGAACTGCTGACTGGAGAACAGGACGAGGTGTTAACACGGGCAGCTGCCTTTTCTGAAAGGTAACAGAACATGTTGGACTTGATGATCTTAGAGGTCTTTTCCAACATAAATAATTCTATTACTCTAACTCCACAGAACCCTCCAAAAAAGGAGGGTATAGACAGCATTTCCTGTAAGCACAAAAACAAGTGCTTTAAAAGAAAATCCTACAAGTTACTAGTGAAGTGATGGCCTTATACAAGAGAACCTTAAGGCAAATAGAATGAAGGCATTAAACATCAGAAGACAGCAAAGCATAAAGGGAGAGGTCCCACTAATTTTTTTTTCAAACTAGAACTGATAAGCAAAAGCAGAAACAATATAAATGTATTATATGGATGCACCGCACAAATTGATTGCAAATGGAAGTTAAATAACTGAAAAACATTTTTGGGAAATAACTAATTGTACAAAGGGGCAGAAGTTTGCAAATTGGATGAAAACTGTACTGCAGATGTCTGCAGATCCCATTTCTTCTCACTTATATAATGGAATGATACTATGTTTGTATCAAAGTGCAAAAAAACCCAGGTCATAATTTACCTTCAAAATTGTTTAGCTATATCCAGGAAATAAGTCTAGACATAGGTACAGTTAAATTATACAAAGAAAGTATTTGAAAAAAAAATTATGCAATGAATATTAAAGATTTAAGTGTCTGAAAACTGGCCACACTGAGTTAATTCTCTATCAAACCATCTCAAATAACTTAGTGGCAATAACCCAGTGACTCCATTTCATGCCATGCACTTTGCATCCCAGAGAATGCAGAATATAATATGGGAAATGAATAAATCTAAGAAAATGGGAATATCACAATATTTTTAAAAGTAGTCCATAATAGTAGTAGCAGCCAGCTGCTAGCTCTCAAGCACTCTTTACAGGTGAGGGCAAGAAAGTACATATTAAATACCCATTGAAGAGAACCAGATTTCTGATCTTCTACCAGAAGACAGGCCCACAAAACTGCATGGCTCTAACGTCTTATCTGTTATGGAATATTATAATTCCTGAGTGACTTTAATTGTTACAAAAGGACTGCAACAAACTATACCCAAGTGCTACCAAGGAAAAAAAAAATCCTTATTCTTTACCAGAGAGAGGACAAGTTGTTGCTTTAAGACATAAAAAGCACTCAGTTTCACAGGAGTGACTTGTTTCTGAGAATTACAGAGGGTTGCCTCTCCCAAAAATCAAGGAATTTAAAGACCCTAAACCTCTGTAAATAATCTCCAAATCCTGCAGAAGTACAGTATGCAAACAAGTAAAACATTTCTGCATTTGGAAAAGGACTCTGTGGATACTCAGTAAAGGCGAGTGGGGCTAAACCTGATAAACTCTCAGATTACCCAAGTGTGTTGTAGCACGCCAGGTTTCAATAAGCACATGCAGAGTAACATTTCACAGAATCCAGAGCAAACCTAATGCTCAACTCAAGGAATATTTACTCATTGGGAACAAATGCAAAAGACTGTTGTGAAAACTATTTGTGCAAATTTAAAATGCAATGCCATGTCTCATCTGAGAAAGATCCCAAATTCATAAACATGTCTCACTGGAGATATATTTTCATGTGAATAAACTTTAAAAGAGAAGAAATATGAGTATATCTGTCAGAGGTTCAGCTGGGTAATTTTATGTGAGCCAGAATACACTTCAATAAATTTGCAAAGCTGGAATCAAGACTGTTGCCCAATGGAAGCATTTAATTTTACATCTAAACACAATTTTTTTAATGTACTGGAACAGATGCAGTAGAGTTTCTACTTTTTGCTTGTGTTTCGTTACAAACTGATACATAATTGTGTCCAAAAAATGCAAGGCTTTGTTCCATTGTTTTATGTGGAGGTCAGACTGTAGACTCTGCTTTTTTCAGTCCAGATGAATCCTATTTCTTGACTTCTTTCTGGGAGTCAAAGGTTCCTCGAGTCACCATTCACTCAGAGAATGTACAGTTTAAAAAGGTATTCAGATGGTGCTGTACACTCCCGGGCTAATGTCCTCCTCACTGCAGCAGCACTTCTGCTACAAACAGCATCTGGAATAGCCTTAGTGCTACATTCTACAGACTAAAAGCATGAACTCTGCAGTATAAACTGTATAACAATCAAACTAAAATTACATCCTAAGTATGCTCCTGAAAAAATGAGGGGGTAGTGGAACAAAACTAAAGCATAAGAACGACATAATTGAAAACTTGTTTACCAACAGGGCTGCTATGTCCTAAGTCTAGAGCTACTGTGGGGCGTCATCTTATTGCTTAGCAAAGTGGAGTCAACAGCAAGCTGATGGAATTGGATTACAAATCTATGTGATTTACTGTATATATCTACAAATCCTGTGGGTACATATGTTCCTCTGCTTAATTTATTTCTGCTATGCAAGTAGGTCTTTAACTCCTCACGATAGTACGAAGAAAAAGAAGTCCAGTAATTCCACAATAGAAGTTCCTACCACAGCAGTGCCAGATTTGCTCAAAGCTGACTTATAAAAACCTCTGTTAAACACAGTGACCATCATAATCACAACAGAGACCTGTTAAAGCAGAGGGAAGCCTACTTCAAAATATTACTATGTCATTTTTCCTGATATGGAATTGCAACTCTTTTTGAAACAACTAAAGAACCCCAAAATATGATTCAATTTTACCTTATTAATTATGCTCAGTAACATCACCTTACTGAGAAGTAACAAATTAATCTCAGCATAAGAGAAACGGATTAGATTTTCTGCATCTGTTAGTAGAAATAATACAAAAAAATCCTTCATAGCCACAGTTGAATTTGACCTCTGACATATACAGAGTGGGAAAAAATAATAATTAAAAAAGGAGAGTAACTATTAGGGGCTAGAGCTCATGGTTCACTCAAAGACTGTGACTGAGAACTGTATTCATAAAAAGCCTCAATAAAAACTGTATTTGTTAACATTCCTTTAACACGAGACATAAAACACTCCAGAATGCATTCTGAAATAAAATAGGACTGTTAGATAAACCTAGTTTAGGAATTGGATGAAGGCAGCTAGAGAGCATAGGCCCTCAAGCCAGACACATATGCTACATTATTATTCTCACTCCACCCTCTCCTGTGTGTTTGCACAGAAAATGGAAAAATCCTGGGAAACGTTTTTTCCAATTCAAACACATGATCTCGGTTATCTTATGACAGATTAAGACAGAGAACAGCCCTCAGAAAGAAATAAATTTATACTTCATATCTATAGAAACATTTCCAGGCGCTGCTTGAGATAAGGACTAGGATAACACCACACTCAATCCCTTCCCACCCAATAAAACCCAGCAAAGAATTGAATTTATATTCTGTGTAACAGTATTCTCATCAAAGCTACACACAGACACAAGAGCCCTGACCAAAACAACATTTCAGTAACCCAGGGAGCAAGACCTGACTCTGCAAAGAAATGCCACGATGACAACTCTGAAGCAACTGAGTCTCTTGCTCAAAAACCCTGTATTTGTTCTAGATCTCTACCACTTGCCAGGTAGCATTTTCTTCTGAACACTGAGGATTGCTTTAATTTACCACATTAACAGAATTCCTTTCCTAATGACACTGTGAATAATCTCAGCTTTCCACCAGAATGTTAGGCTTCAGGAATGTAATAAAAAAGAAAAAAGGCTGATTGTAATGATAACCCCCACCCACCACCACCCCCATATACCTACATGAAATACATTTGTTCCTTTATTTTTACCTGAGTTTATGGAAATTTTTGGTTGTTTCTTTTGGTGCTGACCCGACAAAGTATGGCACATCCAGTGCATTCTATGGATTTCTTTCAGGTTTTTTAAAATCCTAATTAATAGCAGCACCTGATAACTTTGCCACAAGGCAATATGCATTAGAAACAGTCAAGTTTGACCGCATTTGTACTGATGCAAATAAAGGTATTACAACATGGAAGCTATACATACAGAAAATAGTAAGTGGTGGGCCAATTGGCTCCTAATTTCCTCTAAATTGGAGCCACTTCCTCCCTCCACCCCACTGCCAAACTGTTGGTTTGGCAAAGAGTGGTTAACGTGGTCACAGGACGTTTCCAGCTGCTGGTGCCTACAAGTTGTTCAAGCGAAACAGAAAATAAGGTGTGGTGTGCCAGCTGACCAGCACCAGTTGAGATGACAGCACAAAACTTTCTTAGGGATCCAAGAAAATTCCCATTCCTTTCATATCTTTTCTTATGCTTAACCCAAAGTAAATGTCATCTGCTGTCATTTTACCCTTTGAAGTATTTTAATACTGTGCCAGTAGCAGCATCCAAAGGGACCAGAACGCATCTCTGATTTGACCTTTCTGCATGTATTTTGCACTTCTTAATGTTTGAAGACATCCAGTGCTCCCTCTAAGGATTCCTTTCCATGATTAAGTCTATGAAAGCAAGGAGGTAAACCAAAGGTGATTGTTTGTAATTCACTGACTTTATCCTCCCAGTCCTATTTCACAGTGTTTGGAAAAACCTAGCTCAAAGGCAAGATGTTTCCCAATGACTAGCAAGCTCTCCAGAAAGAGGAAAGCAGGAGTGAGTGAGCAGCATCTTACTGTCAGCTTTGACACAACTGGGTTTTACATCCTTCAAGGAAAAGATGGTGGTGTGACTCCCATGATGTTTTCACATTTGGAATCCAAAACCAGCGGAGATAATTTTGGATTACTGAGGTGTAGGGAACTTCCAGAATGGGAAGGCGCATGACTGTAGAATGTGGTAGGGGAGGAGAAGAAGAAAAATGAGATAAACAGCCCTCTATTTAAAAATTTCCACGCAGTATGCAGGGCCCCTTACAACTGAAAAATATAATTTCCCTTCCAAATACAGGTCTGCTGCACTTTTCCAAGATATCCTCCTTAGCATGCTGCCTTCTGGAGATTAAAGAAGAGTCCCTTGCTCCAGACAGCTTTTTTCAATGGTAACTACCTTCTTGCTCTGTTACCTAACTGTTAAGCCAGGTTTCTAGATCCTCCCAGAATACTCACCACTTTCCCCCCACTTCCCCAAAAGTCAATAAATTATACAGAAGGCCAATGAAGACAAAGATTTTCTGTTTTCCCTAGTTCAAACTTTGAACCAGGAACCCCTTCAAACATCCAAGAAAAAAACTGCTTTAAACATTTGCCTACCAAGGTCTACATCAATCGGTCCCAGTGCAGAGAGATTAAACACAAATGATAAAATAGGTGTTGCTACATGCTCCAGCTTGGAAGTAAACAGTATTACAGTTAAAACTAATTCTGATCAGCTGAGGGGGTTCATCTGAGCACCATGAAGACATTTTAGATGAGCATGACAGTGACACCCAGCATAACCTGTAGTGCTGGAGGCACTTGTATGTTTTAAAATGTCAACTGGACACCATGCTTGCAGTAAAAAAGGAGAGGGGCAGGGAGGAAAGGGGTTAAATATTGAAGTAGGGAAACTAAGTATGAGTGTCTTCTGTCATGCTTGTCACCTCCTCCACCCACCCACCTTATTCCTCACTCCCATGTTCAGTCAGGAGAATGCTTAAATGAAGATAAGAGCATCAAGATCTGTCTTGATACAGTTTTTATGTTGCCAAATCCCTGCTTGCTTCTCTTACTTTGGAAGAATTAATGATTATCTGCAAGAAGTATCTAGTGAGCCTACACTGGCAAACTGTAATTAGAAATCCCTACAAACTTTAAAAAACCATTGACCAACAAGTATCCCAGTGCACTCTCCAAACACAGAACCTTTATTCCAACAGGAACTTCCAGTAAAAAATGATGTGTGAACAGCAGACACTGATGTTCACACAAGCTTACTGCATACAACCCAGCAGGCGATTTTTCTGGGTTTTTTGGATTATGCCCTGGAGGTGCTGGCACAATGGAATTTCAATACCATAATTGCTTATTTCTCTGTGTGCCAGCCTCTGAAATAACAGGTAAAAAAGAAAAAAAAAATACACATAAAACAAACATTCTCTTTTTTAAAATTACAGGAATCACAAAATGAAATGGTTTTAATTCTCTAGTTCAAACGATGTAATTTATAACCATGACACAAATAGAGAAGAAGCACAAAAGAAGGGAAAATACAGAAATAACATAACGTTCCCAAGGTTCAGTTTACAAGGACCTCACACAAAGTTTTTTTTTTTTGCAACTCTTACTAGAAACAGTATTATTTGCTAAAAATGCAGTAGCTGCCAAAAGCTATGATCCATCTAAAGCAAACATGTTTAAGATGGAAATAGAGTGTTAATGCTGAAGAAAGACAGAATTGAGTATATAAGTTTTCTTTTTAAAGTGTTGAAGCAACTGCAGTACACAGTTCAGTTTGATTTTCATCTTTCTGAGCAAAAATTGATTGCATTTGCAGATAAGCACCTAAATTAGAGAGAAGTGCATTAAGACAATAACAGAAGTAATCAAATTTCAAACTTTCTAATTAAACCTCTTTTTCCTGCAGAAGGTTATTGGGAATTCAACACTAGCCTCGGTTCACATGATAGAACAATGGGAAAATTTTCCGAATGGTTGAACGCTAACCCTGACAAGTGTGGAGAGCCAACTACAATACATTATATGGTAGCATAACCTGCCACCCACGTTGCTGAGAGAACAGCTTTCAAACACATGCACCGAGCTGTAAAACCACAAAATCCCTTATTACACATTGTCCCTTACTTAAGGTGAAATACACTATTCCCCCCCCGCTCCTCCTTTTACAAATCTTGGTGGGTTTTTTTAAACCTTCATCTCTGAAGTTTATTTAGCAGCTAACTAGACTGTTTTTCAGACTTTATTTTCCAAATGCCATTTTTCCTGTTTTGTTTTCTAACCAAAATAAAATCATGTTTTTATAGTACACAGTGAAGCCTGTTGTGTCTTTCACTGTTGCTTTTTTCTTTTAACACTACTTCCACCTGTGTGACATTATCCAAATTTTTAAAGGAAATGTCTGATATATGACTAATTCACTTGTGAAGACTTATTTCTGGAGTGAAATATTTTCCTTTTTTTAATGGGAAGACACATGACTCATCACTGGGTAAAGTAAAAAAATGGTTCCATCACACTTTTGAGTGGAACACCAGATACTCTGATATTTACTGTGATTCTTTTCCACTGTTATGCAATTCAAATATATTTGAAAAGATAAACTGCCACAGCCTGTGTGGTTATAGACATTGGCATTCATGTAAGTCAACCACTGCTGCAGAATGACAAACACACTCCACCCTCATTACAACATGCTGTGGTTACCAGCCAAACACCTTCGCCTTTCTGAAAGGGCTGCGTTATAATAAATGCAGACCAGCAAAACAAACAATGCAAGGGGACCCCAGGGATGGTAAAAGCAGTAACAATTGGTAGAAAACCCAACTCTGAATATGGAAAGTGAACTACTTCATGATTTGAGGAATGCATACAGCCTCATGCTGCAAAAAGAGCCCACTGAAAAATGCTGGTACATACAACTTTCTTGGTTAATGATTCCCCCCCTGCCCCCTCCCACTGCACATGTCTGCTGCCTGAATCACTGCATTCCAAGATAGTTAGAGGATATACACAGTTTCTTCAGGGGTTTTCAGCTGCAACTTTGCTGGCAATGGGAATTTTATTTGCAAGTGTTTCTATTCTACTGACAAGGTCAATTAGTCCAACGAACTATTGGTTGTTCTGTCTGATAGCTCTGTGTATTTATTCAAGCAAGCACTTTTATAACCCACAATTGAATGCAGACAGTTACCCTTGTAAACACGACTGTCCACAGGGATTTTCACTACATTTTGAGCATGTAAAAGAAAAACATGCTTTGCTTCCCTCAGCCTGATAACACATAAGTTTGATTACAACTTGAAATTTCAGGGAATGAAGGGCATGGGGGCTACTGTTTTAAATAGATATGATCTACTGTACATCAATATACATATTTGGACCAATTCCTAGGAGCTAAAGAACACAGACGTTTGACTGATCTCTCTATGAGCTCCAAAAATTTGGTAATGCTAAAAAAGGGAGACAGATCAGCATCTCTGCTCTATCCAGGCATTAAAAAGGAAAAGTGACGGTTTCAAAGAAACAAAGCTATATGTAGCACTCAGGGTTAAAGGCTACATAAAATGCTTTCACAAAAGCCAGAAGCACAACATATGTGTGTGCAAAGCAGCTGCAAAGTTGGTAGACTTAAAAATAAAATTAGGAAAAAACAGGACTATTCCACAGCTCTAGCTAGAATTTTTGTAGTCAGCAACATGGCCATGCCAGTGACAACACGTGCAAAGAGGAAAAATGACAGTCACAGTCTCACAGAACTTTTATTAACATGTACATGTACTCCCTTCACCCTTCATAACAATACCTTCTTGTGAAGAAGAGATTCTTCATTTTTAATACTTAGGACTGGAAAAGGGGGTAGTCTATTGGTACCCTGACCTCCAGGAGTCAGTTCTTCCCTGAACAAATCCTTCAGGGATATAAAGAAGATAAGAAACTATCAAGGAAAACCGGCAGTTTTTCATGGCTCTATTCTACAGCTTTGGGTGTTACAGAGATACCACAAAGTCTGAAAAGCCTACTGAAACAATCTGGGAACTCTGTACTACCAGAGACAATCACAGAGATAACCGATAAGGAAATAGGGATTCCATAAAACACTGAACTTGTATACAGTATACAAGTATATACACAGTATATCAAACCCCTAACAGCTATTTAATCAATAATACATCAGCACTGAAAACAAATCATTTTCTGAAAAATGTCACAAGAAAACTGATGAACAAATGGGAACAACAGGTTTTAAGGACTGTTCTTAACTGGAAGGCAGTGTGTATGGTGCTTTTTCTGGAAAGTTTTTAAGTGAATTGTACCAGTTCAAACCAGGCAATTCTAGACAGAACTAATTCATTTGGACAAAAACATCAAGCAATTGTAATCTGGTACCAAAATGAACAACACAATTACAAGTTTCAGTCAGGTATAAACTGGACACAATGCAATGTGAACTCTGAATTGGAATGCTGGTTCGATAGCAGAGATAATCTGCACAGACTACAAACAAATCACTTTCCTACGAGATGACTGATATGATTACCATTCTACAACAGTAGTATAATCTTAAATACTTCACAAGAGTGCTGGAGAATATGTTCACCTAAATTTGCAGTTGGTTTTCAACATATAAGTATCTGATTCCTTTCCCCTCACACACAGAGCAAGCACTATGTTGCACTATGTGCAACCTGCTTATGTCCACAAAAGAAAGGACTGGAATTTGCTTACATGCTGGAGGACAGTTTACCTGCACTGACAACATGTATTTTTAAAAATATGAATTTTAAAGCCACTGGTACCAGACCAATTTTTACAGAAGTGAAATATTTAACAAACAAAAATTTTGGAGAAATCTGTTCAAATCCTCCTCCTAGAACTTCATGCACAGAAAAGAGATGAAACAATGTAATCAAACACTTGGTACAGGAAGAGAAGGTGGCAGTGTGACCTAATTGTGGCCTTGCGGTACCTAAGGGAGCCCACAAGGAAGAGGGATGTTTTACAAGGATGTGTAGTGACAGGACAAGGGGGAAGGGCTTTAAACGGAGGTTTAGGTTAGACATTAGGAAGAAATTCTTTACTGTGAGGGTGGTGATTTTCCAATTTATTTTCCGTGGTGGAACTTAAATGAATAATCATGAAAAAGCCTCTCCTGCAATTATAACCTTTCACATACATGCAACATTTACTGCTTCAATCAGTTCCTAGTCTCTCTGTACTTGAGTTCCCTGGAGGAAAGCTCTGTACTTCATCAAGCTGATGCCTTCCATAGAGCTGCTGCCACATTGTTTCACATGGTTTTTTCTCTGCTTCAGAACGTAAAGTCAGACTGACAGTATTGAAAATACAGGGCCTCTTTAAGGTACCCTTGCCTAATTGAGCCCTTCTGTGGCAAGAAAAGGTTCCTTCATAGATTTGTTTCTGAATGCTGGGATACAAAAGAAAAATTACCTTTTACATGCAATGCAATGTTTCATTTTCCTCTAAGATTCAACAGAAGAGATGTTTACTTCTCTTAAAATACCATTTCAGAGCAGGGTAAGATAAAAATGCTTAACAATTTTATAGTGTCTGAACCAAAATAATCTTCCATTGTTCATAATTCTACTAGACCTAATGTGGATCTCCCTTTCTCTATATGCACACCTCATATGCATAAAAGGCTATTTCCATTAATGCATTTCTCATGACTGCACAGTAAGCTCTCCTCTCATGTATTACCACTCCACAGTGTAACAGGGCAGGAAAATTGTAATCCTGTCCATAGCTTCCACAGTTAGAAGCACATATTAGTTATTTCCATACATACATGAACAATGAAAAGGTCATATCTTTGACGCTGATGATGACATGGGCAGGGAACAGTGATTTTACACCATGAAATTTGCCTTCCTTTCATAAAGATGAGTTCATGTGAACATCCCAGTTGGTGACTCACAAAATATCCTCTGCTAGAAGGTGGAAAGGTGTACAGAGTACCTCTTCTGAAACTTGATTCCTACCCTTGACATCAATCACAAGCCTTAATAACTAACCAATGCCAGTGGAGCATTCCTCTCCTGGCTTTGCAGATTTCCAGATGTAAGGAACTGTCTGCATCCTGATGAACCAAATCCATACTCAAGTAGCACAATAGCAAGATAACAATCAAAATGAACAGCTGATGTGGTGAGCTTGCCTACAAAGCATCCTAGACAGACAAGAAAGACTACAGATTGAAATTTTATGAAAACTGAAATTTACTCAGTCTTTTTTTAGCACCAATGCAGTTTGCAGAAAGCAGACTGACTATTTTTATCTGACATTCTGAACCCAAGGAATAATTAGGGGTCAGAAATGCCTCTTTTCTTGAATGGAATAAAGAACACAGAGGAATGGTTTCTAACCAAGATACCTGGAGCCTAGTCAGGAATCTAAAGGAGTAACAATTTCAGTGGAAAGCAGTTTAAAATGCACCTTAGAGATGTTTAATTAGAGACTCACGAGAATACATTTTCTTGATTGATTACCTTGCAACAACCCTATGACCAGCTGGCATCTCCTTGTTCCTCAGGATCTAAGTTTGCCTCACATGCAGAAAACAGGTGGAGATTCTTGCTGCTGGATTTCAGGAAATGTCTGGGTTAAGTCCAGCCTCTTCACTGCAATCACTAGACACCATCAAGACATTACAGTAGGGTCACACTTCCTTAAGCACCTCTTGGAAAGCTCCCCAGTTTGGGCATTCCTCCAGTGCATAATTCCCCTCCCCAGTGCAGAATCTCTTCAAACAGTGAGGAAGGAGCCCTGTCCGTGGTGCTTGGTCACAAACCCCCGCCTCCAGGGAGGCTGCTGTGCTTGCACCTGCTTACAAAACACCAAACAAGGCCACAAGGGATGAAAAACAAATTGAAAACAAACCAGGCAGCAATCCAAAGGAATAGCAAACAAACAAAAAAAAACCCCAACAAAAACCTAAAACAAAGACATCACACTGTTGCCATCAAAGGTGTATAAAGATTACAGGGTTTTCACCTCAGTCTGTGTAAAGCCCCTATATTATGGGCTGACAGCAGAAACCACTGAAACTACTAAGTGAATATACATATATTATACATGGCTGTAGACCAGACCCTGAAATACCACCTGCATTTAGCACCAAAACACTTAATCTTTTTATGGGAAGATAAATTGCTAAAGATCTAAATGGCTCAGATGTACAAATGGAATGAGCAGGTGATCATCACTTCAAGAGACCAGAGATCTCTTACAGCCAGCATTTCACTCACTTGCTTTGCAGTGGATCATTTTCATACAATGAGGAATTTTAATAACTTAAATCATATACTGAGGAGTCCAGATGCTGTTCCAACAATGCCTATACAGATAATCTTGTTCTCCCAGACTGTTTGTACCATCATGTGGGAAGCTAAATGACTAAAAATGAGAAAATATTTGCTCTCCAAGCTTGAC
Organism: Climacteris rufus; assembly: GCA_013398175.1. NCBI lineage: Eukaryota > Metazoa > Chordata > Aves > Passeriformes > Climacteridae > Climacteris > Climacteris rufus. The sequence continues at coordinate 16,543 of VZRZ01007137.1, read as the reverse complement.
AGCTGTGATAAAAAGGCACTTAAGTCAGAAGAGAAGGCTGCCTGCACACACCTTAACTGCAGTTCCTCCAGCTGGGCACAGGAATAATCCTGCCAGATTATGACGGCTGTTCTCACCCATACTGTGGGGTACAAATGACTTGTTTCTCAGAGGAGAAAAAAACCTTTTATTTGTAAAGTCATTTCATCTTAGGTGCCAAAGAAGACATGCCTACATACTAAAGCTAATCTTATGTTTGTGACAAAATGTAGCCTAACAGCATACTGTATTGTGTTGAAAATCAGACTATTAGGAAAGAAAACACATTCATTAGACACTATGAGTTGGGCAAGCATCCATGGAAAAATATAAAATGCTTTAGCCTGATTTTCCACCCAGTTAATCAGTACTGAAGCCAATGGAATCATTTTATAATTAAGCAGATTTCTGTAAGGAGCTCATAACACTTCACACTGCTTTAATAACCTGCCCATGTGTCAGAGAAGCTGAAGAAAAGATAAAGTCTCAGGACTGAGGAAAATTTAAGAAACACATTCTAAGTATCAAGTAGTTTAGGAAATACAAAAATTGATAGCAACATGTAACATCACAGTGGTAACAAAGTAACAAGCATTTTACAGCATCAAAGTATTGTATCTCATTAATAAAGAAGCGTGACCATATTTTCTCCTCAGTTTGGAAGTTAAAAAGCACATGAGCATGTGGTATGCATAAGAATTACTGTCATGCAACACATTACAGTCACACTCATATACTATAAAAAATACTAGTAACTTGTTCTATTTAGAAGTGCCATTTTTAACTAAATACATTATGCATAGAATCCCGTGTTTAGCAAGGAGAGAGCTAAAGAAATATTGCCTGAGACACCATAGCAGACTAATACACTTGCTATACATTTTATTGTTTCTAGAGATCTTTAATATTAAACTAACACTTATACCCTGAGAAGTGGGAGTTTATCACTGCACAAGAAACCTAAGTTAGGCAGTTATGTGTGCAATGCTGTAGTAAACACGATCACAGAAAGGATCACCGTTTAGTTATCGCAAGGGTAGAGAAAAGTGCAAAATCCAACTGATAGTTAAGGACAACAATGACATCTGGTGGACACTGGAGAAACTGACCCGCAGCCCAACACGGAAAAGATCCAGGTGCTGTTACTGTTCTCCACACACCGTGCAACTCCCAAATTGCTATCATACAAGCAGGAACGTTAAAAGGCAGAAATTACGGATGATGAAAGTCAAAGTAATGTAATGACTCGTTTTCTTCAAAAGAATATTTAATTAATTAAAGAAAAAAGCCCACCTCAAGACGCTTCCATTTGAGACTTAGGATAAAAGTATAGGTCAAAACTTGAGAGAACAGCACATGCTCTTGAAAGGATGTAGACAGATACATAGTGCTAACACACATCTTTACTACACTTTTTCACTCCCACTGCATCTACAATCTTCTACTTATAAATTGGTCTTGAACTTCAAACTGTTGGGACTGAAAACCAAAGCGAAAACAATAAAAATCCCAGAAGTAAAAATTCAAGCCACCACTTAGCATCACCCTTTTCTTCTCATCCCAATCCTCCTGTTATTGTAATACCTGCCATATAAGGAGGGTAAGTTAAACCTTCCCAAAACACCAGCCAGTAACTGCTGAGCTCCAGAGAAGAGGAATTTGAAACATGAGGCTACCCAGACTCAGAATTAGCATAGATACCTGCTTATGGGTAATCTGATGACTTCTACTACGATCAGAGATTATTTTAAATCTGCTTTTAATATTTACCAATAGATAAGCAAACTTAAGCAGTTAAAGCAACTTAAATCTTATCACAGTTGTTCTGGCTAGAAGCATCACCATGAAAAAATACTGGATTTGATTTTTACACTTTTAGAAATAAAAACGTTAACAAAACATTACACTGTGTATCTCATTGAAAATCTCAAGCATATCTGCAGAACTGGAAATTGACTTTTGCACCATGTTGTTAAAAATCTGCAACCCATCCAAAATTTTCACATCTCAGTGACTGTCCAATATTAAAGAAAAACTTTGCAGAAGATTAAAAACCGTACTCAAAAGCAAAATGTCATTTATGAACATATTTAATTACATATTAAGTACCATGATAATGATTTAATTATAATGATATCTGGTAAAGGAGCCCGATTAAAAAAACAGAAACCAGCCTACTACATTTACCAGACAAAAACTAAAAGCAAACATCCAAATAAACCCAGGCATTTTCCCCCTTCAAGCACACCACCACATTTTACCTCCAATGTCCCAATGAGAGAGAACTGTCTTAAGACAAAAAGCGAAACATCATTGACCTACCCGGATTTCCTGGAGATTATGAAAATTATTTCCTACTCTGACGGAGATTTTGCTTGGAGTGTAACTTTCATCAGATTTGTAGTCTGCATAAATACATAAGGTCTTCACTGTTGTTTTTCTTCTGCAAGAAGCAACACAAGCTATGTAAGCATCATAAAAAAAAATATTCAGGATGAGTTCGCTGCTAGCTTGCAATAACTAAGGACTTAAATGTCCTCAAAGTGAATGTAAGTGTGATTACAGATTTATTGAGAAAGCTGCTGCTGAAGAACTAGGTGTTTTCCCACATTCCATTATGCACACACAGTTGTTTTCACCATTCTACTTTGCCTTCAGAAATGTCAGTATACCAAGAAATAGGCCAAGATGCCAAATAAGCACTTGTATGTAATGAAGCTTAATTTAGCTTTTCAAGTATGGGCTCTCTTATTAGACCAGGACGTTCTCAAGAGAGCAAATCAAAAAAGGTGACAAACATCTCATCTCAAGTTTGGTTAAACAAAAAGTACTGAAAGCAGAACTACACAGAACAGAATGGAAAAAGGTTTCTCAAACTCAGCTGTCAGGTTATACAGGACTACTTTAACAGCAGTCATTTACCCTTCAAATTACACTCAAAGTCAGGACAAAAGTCACCATACCTAGGTAAATGTGATGCTGTCACAGCTGACATACTATTCAACACTCCTTTTTGTTGTTTGTTTAGGCACTTACTGATTGTAACATAGAAAATCTCATTGTTATAAATGTTATCTGACTTCTTACCAGTTGGGTAACAGAATTAACCCAGGATCTCTTGCACTTCCAGAATTCCTATCTTGGTGAACAGTAACCAATATAAAGTCACACAAAACACCCTAACCCCTAGGGAGTATTTTTTAATACCTGAATTGGATGTTCACCAAATGAGGCTGTGATCCATCTGACTGCCAGTAAGTTTCTAGATTATCATCTCGTAACTGATCCACTCCAAATCCTAGGAAAAAGAAAATGTGATTGTCTTGAATAATTGGGATGGAAATGTAGCTTTTCTTCAACTGTGTATCCCAAGTTATAACATACCAGGAAATATTTCTAGATATCCAAGTTGTGCCTATGCTTTTCTGACACAAAACTCAAATAAGGGAATCTGTAAAAGTTCAATCTGTAAAAGTCTGTGGGGTATGAAACCATGTGAACATGTCCTGGAATTTCAAGTGGTTAAGTGGTAATTCATATTGATTGCAAGAACAACAATTGACAGTTAATTTCTTCTGTAATTTAACTGCTGAACTAAAGAAAAACCATTAACAGAGACCATTCACTTATTATAAAATTTTAGCCAAATGTAACATTTTTATTTCAAGTAGTCTCCTGAAATATTTTTGGTTTTTCAAGTTACTAGCTAGAACAAGCAACAGATGGCAAAACCAGTATTCCTGAAAGTTAATGCTGTCACATTTGAAGAAGCAACTCCAAATTTGTATTTTCTATTCTGTCATTATCTGTCCTTCTACTAATCACATCATCTTATTGATTGCCCACACTAGTTGCAGTTCTAATGTAGCAATTGAAATTTAATCTGCAATAAAAAATTTCCTTCAGCCTATTTAAGCAACAAAACCATGACATTTTTCTCCAAGTAAGATTCCAGGATATCAGACCAAAGGCATTCATGAACATGATACTGTGACATAAAGGGATCACTGACCCTGTGCTGCAGCAAGACAGCAGATCAATTCCCAACAGATTTTTAGGAAATAACAACTCAACCTCCCCAAAGTAAAAGAATACAGATCTTCAGGTATTTTGAGCAGGTACCATTAACTGACCCTCAGGACTATGGGATCATTTTACATGCAGGGTTTTAGGAAGCTACACTGTAATGCCTGAGTCTGCACAAAGCTCAGGCAGAACATTTAGATCACCCAGCTGCACAGTCATCCTTAGTTATAAATGGAAGTCACCCAGACAAAATACCAAAGCATAGAAACAATTTCACAGTGCTGGGTTTGTTTCTGCTCACATGGTTTCATTTGTTCACTGTGCAAGTAATAAATAAAATCATTTAGTATAAAATAGGTAAGAGACTTTTTTTGTTCCCATGAAATAGTTCCTTATAGTAGGATGTCTAAAACAGTTATAACTTTCATACTGTATCACAAATACAGAAGGCCAAAATTATTAGCAGTGACTACCCACACAGTCTACACAGTCTTCTCACCAAAACATAAATGTACATTCAACTTTTTCTAGTGTTGTTGTGATTTTACCTGGCTTACAGGATGAAAGAGACCAAACTGCTTGTGAGCCTATTTCTCTAACAGTACCAGTCCTCTCTAACTGCTTTGGATCAGCACCAGGTGGGGTCTTGTTTGGGGTAGTCATTTCTAGTAAGAGAAAACAAGTGAGTTAGTTGACATATTTTTAGCTTGATGGGAAAATTAAAGGGTTCTGTTTGTTCACATAGACACTTTAGTTCTTTGGTCTCACACTTTCATAACAGCCTACTGAACATGTACTTTATACATATACACATATAAGCATATATTTTTGCATGTGTGTAGAACCTTTCATTTATATATATATACACAAAGTACAATATGTACAAACAGAATACATATGTGCAATATATCTAAGAGGTTCCACATAGATGTAAATCTTGTGTCCTTAAGAATTCAATACATACTTGTACCATTCATAAGACATATTTTACCTTTATCATTCTAATTCCCATATGCAGAGATAGTTAGGGTTTCAGAATTGGGGTTTTATAGTTGTCTTTTAATAAATTAAAATTTTAAATGCTGATTTAAAGGCTAGCAATACAACTTCATTCTCCCCCACAGATACACTTGAAAGTTCTCTTGAGCTGCAAATTCAGAAAACAGTGCAAGCTTTTCCTCCTAGAAATACTTCTCCCTAAAACAGGAAATGTGTGTTAAAACAAATTGTACAGTCTCTAATTTGTAGCAATTGGTTATAGCCACATTTATCCATGGTCCATTTCCTTAACTTCACAATTTCATCTGGAATCATCAGCTTATGACTTGCACTGCTCAAGTAACCACAACCAGTCTCAACACTCAGACTACCACCACATGTACTACAACATCATTAACTTGGGTTTTGTGTAGTATAGAGCACATTACTACTTCCTAGGAAGTAGCTTAAAAGATCTTTAAAGAAATAAAAAAAATTCCAAATAAACATAAGTTCCATGAAAGGAACTGTATTAAACAAAATTAAAATGAAACACAGAACACTCAAGAGTCAGGGAATCAGAGCTGACTTCTCCTCCTTTGCTTATATGCAGACATGATCCATGCTGCTAATCTCAAAGGCTTGCAGTGCCTGTCCCAGAGAGCAAATAAGGCACTGACCCAGGCTGGCATCCACAGGACCCAGGCCTGACCCACTACAGAAGTGACACAAGGCAGAGACAAGATTTTCTGTGTACCAAAAACTCTGCAGCTCAAAAACTCTTTGTCTGACACAGGAACTCTGAGTTCTGCAGTGCACATCACTGGCTGCACCAAACACTTTCTACCGGCCCTGGCTTTTATTTTTTTTCAATTTCGCAAACCTAAGACTCAACACAGACATTTTATCTGCTTTCTCATATACAAGACTACAGTCCTAACTACCATAAAAAATTTTGAAGAAATAATTGCATGTGTAGCAAAATCTAAATACTGTCAACAGCAAGTGTCACAAAAGGCCACAGACAAAAACCTTGTTCAAACACTGTCCTCTCAGAAGTTGGACACTACACAGCTAATCCTACAGATACCACATATATTCACTGATATATTAACCCAAATGCCATCCAAATAAAAAAAACTTGGAAAACATTACAAAACATTTAGTTCCTAGCTGCTTGAAAAACAAACATTTTTCACAGAATCACATAATTGCTTGGATTGGTGGAAAGGACCTTCAAAAATCATCTAGCACAACCTCCATCCTGAACCAAAATTCAAATTATGTTTCTTGAGCATTGGGGAGACTGTTTTCCTGGAGCCATGAATTTTAAAGCTCAAAATGACAAAACTCTGTGCTATTTTTTTACTTTTATGACAATGAACTAAGAGAGGTTGAGTTGCATTCAATTTAATTCTCAGATTTATATAGAAACCAAAAATGCTGCTCTTCCCACTGTTAAAACTACACACAATCTCACAAAGTAAAGCTAAATTATTTACTTGGAATTCAAGTGATAACACCTCAAAAACATCACACACAACATCTTTTGAATATCATCACCAGCAAGCCTTTACACTCTTTCAACTTCAAGGGGAAATTAGTGAAAGGCACCAAATCAGATACTCACGTGGTCATTCCTAGAAATAGCTTTTGTCAGACTCCCAGCCTTAAGATACAAGTAGGCAAACATCCATCAAACCCCACCAAAACAACGTAAGTCACAGAAATTACATTGTTCACTCAGATTCTATCACAAAGGTGATTACACATGCTTTGAGAAAAAAATTGCTGCAATTTTTGAAGTATGCAGAATTCCTTAAGACAACAATGTTTCTGATGAGATTGTGATTTCTCTTAAGCTTCAGCACACACAACAAAGTTCTAAATAACTTAATAATGTCAGACTTGTATTGCACTGGTTCTCAAAAGTTTGAGGCATTACATTTTGGGGGTCTAAAACACACAGCAAGAAACACCATCCAAGTTTCCCAGCGTTTTAAACTGAGCTTGTTTCTTTCTATCTAACAGGCAAAGCTACTTAAAATCCAAATTTCAACTCCAAACCACTGCTGGCAAATAAAGCAGCCACATATCGTGTACTAGTGATGTGAGAGACTGAAAACCTTTAATGGCTGAACTGAGTCAGATTTTCATGACAGAACTTCTGTTTAACTAGCTCAGGAACAATACATTCTGGCTAGCTTTGCTGAAGCTTCCCAATACTCTAGGAACTTTAAAACCAGAAAGCTGACAGAAGTACTAAGGAAAAATAATGCAGCAACAAATAATCCAGCTCACTCCAGTAACACTTATGGGCATTTTACCAGCAGAAGTACCTCATTTTAAATGAGACACAAATACTATACCTCTAAAAGGAATTTGAGTCACCTAATAAAACTTTTCTTTGCTTTTTCAGGCTGTGTAAAAACCCCTAATTTTTCTAGAAGCCCTTCTACTTGACATGTGCTCAAAAATGGAAAGACACACTGCAGCTATAGAAGCATTGGCTAGAAACATCTCCAATTTTCTAATTCAATTATTCCAAGAGATCATTAACAGGCTGCTGTTTCCTTATTAACAACGTTAATATATGAATGTCTTAAAGACATGATCAACACCACACTATAATTGTGCCACTTTTCACCATATGTTGATCAAGACAAAGAAGCAGCCAAGTCTTTTTTCGCCTCCTTGAACTCTTTATCCCTCATCTTTCTCAGAGAATTTCACTCTTTTCCAGAGAACATCCCGCCCCTGTGAAGTAACAGCCATTAAAGACATTTTAACAAGTTTATGAACAGAGTTAAATGGATTTAAGTGGCTGGACAGTCAGCCTTTCCCAACCAAACCAGTCAGGTTGTTCTCAGTGTACCAGCAGGAGACACCTGTAAAAGCTGAACCCCTGCAAGCAAACCCTTCTCTAAGCACAGACTCTTCCTCAACACACCAAAGACAAGACACAGAAGGAGATATCATGGGCCTTTCCTACTAAAACTCCATAAAAATCCAGGTTCAAAGAAACTTGCAGATTCCAAAGCAGTTTTCCCCTTCTAATTCCACCACGTTGCACACACAGAACTGTTTAAACACACACCTGTAAGGGCCTTGGAGAGACCACACTGTGTCCTACAGATGTCTGTCCAGACACGTTCACTTCTCCAGCAAGAGATTTCCCAACCTTTGTGGGCACCCAGCTTCAGTGTTTCATCAACCTAAAAGCCCAGTGTTTTCCTTTGGCATCCAAGTCAAGCATCACCTTCTAAAAACAAGCATCTCTTGCTCTACAGAGAACTCAAAGATCTGTTAATCTCTGTCTGGCCTTTACGTGGCAACCCTTTTATAGAAGTGAGGGCACCCAGCAAACTTGTTCTTAGTTTATTCTTTTCTACTGTGCCTACTATTTTCAAGCTTCTCTCACAAACTAAGTTTTATAAACTTAATATCTTACAGAGTCTAGGTATTCACATACTACTGTTTAAAAAAATAACCATGCCATTTTAGCTAAGGCCCTTACTCAACAATCACTTTCCTTATCTTTATATTTACTCTCACTTGTTAACAAGACAACACCTGCCTAGTTGAAAGATGATCACATTCTCAATTAATATTTAATTTACTATGCACTACAGTGCTCAAATGCTTTTTGGGGATACTTTTTGCTGTTCACTAACACCCTTCTCACTAATCAGGCCTTTAATTTTTAATTCCCATGTTCTCTTCCTCCCTCAGTCCTTGTTAACTGAGCTCAGTTACACAGATCTCCAACCTGCTACCAATCTTCTCAAGATGGTTTTTAATTCTGAGCCTTAGCTGTACAGTGCTTGCACTCCTTGCAACTTGGCAATGAATCTATTTTGTGTTCAACATCACAGGAAATGGAGAAAAGGCACTCAAAACTGAACCCTCCAGGAGCACATTTTGTGACACCCCTGTTTAGAAGGGAGTTATCTAAAAGTCAGCTTCAAAAGCTCTTTAAAAAAAAACTTTAAAAAAATTATTTTTAGACCACACTTCAGTAGTTTGAACAACAGCAGAAATCTTGTAAAACTCAAGACAGACTCCTCATATTCCTTCCTTATTAAGTGCATTGGCTACTGTAAAAAAAAAGTTTGATCCAGACTGCTCTTAACAAACCACACTAGAATATTTCCTGCTTGCACACTGGTTTTAATTGTTTTCTACTTTCTGACAAATTCCCTTCCCAAACCACCTCCTCAGAATCCTTCAGGGAATCAAAGTTCATCTGGCTTTTCTCTTTGAAAAAAAAAAAAAAAGTATTACACTGATTGTTCTGATTGCATTCCCATCCTAAAATTTTATTTAGTTTTAGCAAATAGGTGACTACGGCTTTTCCAGGAATACTGAACAAAGGCTGCACTGACTACTCTAGCATTTTTGCAGCATCCATAAGACTGTTTTTCCTGTCCTTAACAGAAGGGAATTTGATACCTCAGATTCCCAGATTTTCTTAACTGCACTACTTATTTTACCTCACAAGCTCTTTCCCCTGCCCTCATTTTCTTTGGCTGGACTCTTGCTGGTCTAAGGCCTTTAAAGATCTCAAGATATATCAGAAAAACAGACTCTCACTATGCTTCCTGTTTTTAATACAGATGGGATATCAAACCGTATCATTAAACATCAGAATCACTAATGTGATCAACAACTCCCTCACCTGTGCATTCAATCCCTGAGATTATACTCTCAATACAAATTTAAACACTTATTATTTGCCTCTGCCTTCAGTGCATTGCTTTAAGCCTACGAGGGAAAACGCCTAAAGTTTTGTCACAAATATATTTCACTAAAAATAAGGATAATCAGAGCAACTGCACAAGATAATTACATTAGCAATTTCATACATGTATCCCTAATCCATCTAAATAAATACTTTTTTTTAAATATATTTTTGTGAAAGTCAAGACTTCCAAAGTTACCTGGTAAGGTTACGAGTTGTTCCTTAAAGGAAGCGAGCACATCTTTACAAGGAGTGTAAAGAGTAAATATTAGGTGGAAGCTGCCGTTAAAAACCCGGAGGATGAAGCAAAAACCAAGTGGCAGCCCTCCCCTCACGACTTGTTGGTAGGACTTTCAACTTATATTAATTATATTAACAGTGTATATCAGTCACACTTTACTACAGCTTTACAACAAACACTGTATTGCAGCCGTGTCCCCCACAAACCGCGTAACTATGGGCAATAAAGCAGCAGCACCTACTCACGGCACACACCGTCCCCGCCGGATCCCCCGCCCGGGCTCCGCTCTCCGGCCGCGGGGCCGATGCGAGGCACCCGCGGCTCGGCGAGAAGGAGCCGGCGGGGCAGCCCCGGGCCCCGGCGCGAACACTCCGCCTCAGCCGGCCGAACTCCTGCCCAGGCTGGACATTCCGCCTGCTCCTGCTCGTCCTCTTCCTCCCCTCAGCCTCCCGATACAGCCGCAGCCGCCACCTTCCCCACCTGATCCCGCCGGGCGCCGCCGCAGCGCGAAGGGGCCGCAGTGCGCGCGCGCCGCCCCGCCCGCTCTCGGGCGCCGGGGCCGCCCTTCACATGACGGGCTGGGCTGGGCCGGGCCGGGCGGCACCGGCGGGAGCGCCCCGGCCCGGTGCCGGGAGCGAGCCTCGGGTTCGCTCGGTGTTGAATGCGGAATTTGAGTTCCCGGGGTGTGCTGTGGGAAGTGCTTCCCCATGGGAAGCAAAGTGCGCAGTCCCAGTGTTTCTGATGCAGCTGACGGGCTGCCGAGGGCAGGGAAAGGCCAGCAAGACCTTGGTGTCCTAGCACCCCTTGTGAGGGAGAAGTCCTCGGACGTTATCGTTACTGGGGGTGGTATCCTTAGTGAGATGAGGGGCTCCCGGAAGAAGGAGAATTCTTCCCGGTGGGAATGAAAGCACGTAACCGCAGTGTTCCAGGTGCAGATGACGGGCTGCCCCGGGCAGGGGAAGGCCAGCAAGACCATTCTATCTCGGTACCTTTGGCATTGTAGCAATCCCCGGCCGTATCTGATATTGGAGCTCGGTTCCTAATCCCGAAACCGCAGTCGTCAAAGGGAACGGCAACACCTTTCCCTGAGAGAGGAACGCCCGCTCTGACTGTTGCTGCTGCCTATGACCATCCACCCAGTAGAGGCAGAGGCTAGCAAGACCCCTCTGTCCCGGGAACGCGCCTCGCCGGCCCCTGGGCTCCCATCGGTGCGGAGCTGCCCCTCGCAGGGCGGGCTCGGGGAGCCGGGACGGCTGGTAGCGCCCGGACCCGCCCCGGGAGGCCGCGCTCCCTCCGCACGGCCGCTCTCGAGCGCTCCATGGCGAGTGCCGCCCTTCCTTCCCTCCCTCATTCCCTCCCTTCCCTCTTCTCCGTGGCGCGCGCTCAGGCCCCGCCCCCCGGGCCCGACGGCCATCTTGGCCGGGTGGCGGCGGCGGCGCGAGCACGTTGCGGGCGCGGGCCCGCGCGCGGGGTCACCGGCGCCGATACCGCGCCGCGTGCGCGCTCCCATCCCCCCCACCCCGTGCCGCCGCTCCCGCCTCGCAGCTCCCGGTGAGTAATTCCGGGGGGAATTCCGGCCTTTCCGCACGGCAGTGGAGGGATATGGAAGGGGCCCCCTCACCGTGCCGTGCTGTCGGTTCGGCCTGGGCGGCGGCCTCGCCCGATCCACCGTGAGAGAGGGGTCGGCTCGACCGCGCCCCGTCCGGGCCTCAGGGCCGGAGGCTCCCGCGAACCGGGGCTCGCTGCCGGCGTGGGCACGGCCCGGGCCGGCACTGCCCGCACACGCGGTACGTCATCCCCGCTGCCTCGGGTTTTGTGCCAGCCGGGGACAGAGAGCGCCGTCCCTGCTGCTGCTCCCGGCCGCGGGAATGGCTTCCCTGTGGATGCAGCGCGGGATCCTCGCCGGCTGGCGGTGGCGGTGGCGGCTTGGCTCCGGGAGAGGGAATGCCGGCATTTTGCTCCCGTGAAAGCGGGGGTCTTCCTTCTGGGGAGGAAGGGAGAGGGGGAGGTCGGCCGTGTTTTGCCTTATTTCGGGAGAAGCTGATACCCACGTGTGTGCTTGTGAAGAGATCAAGTCTTCTTGCAGGTGCGATAAGTTGGTAGGGTAAGGCCCTTTAATACAAGGTATGTGTGAAAACAAAAGGAGAAGTCAGCAGGGCTTCTCTCAAGGACCATGGTTGTGTTTCCTCTTTGGAATGCACTTGGATATTTCACCTACAAGTTCCTGTGACAGTTTGCACGTCCTAATTCAAGTTTCCCTGCTGTAGTTCCCTAAACTCCAGTCCTAACCAAGCGGTCGTGAAATACTTTCATTAGTTCCATTAGGTTGCTAATTTATGGGTTCATTCTCGCGCATTTCACTTCATGTTAAAAGGAAGATGGAGTGGTAATTAACACTGCTCAGCAGAAGCTAAACACACCCACTCGTTGTGCAGCGTCAGGATATTCGACCATATGCTTTCATGTTAACATCATATTTTCATATTTGTGTCGTGTCTTATGAGTAACATAATGATTTCATACAGTAGGGAAATTTGGGACATGTCTAAACTTTTTTTACTTTGTCTCAATTTCTAAAACAAAGTTAAAAACTTAAGTATAGACTAGTTCTTAATTCTTAGTAGATTCTGTTTGTTCTTGTAGCATTTACTATTGCTTCTGCTTTGATCTTTACAAATGTGGTAATCTCCCATATGCAGTTTGAAAATCTGTTTTGTCCTTCATTTGAATTTTCCTTGGGAATTCGAGTTCTTAACTCTCTTGTTCTTGTTGTGGAGTGACTGTATGTAGTCCATCAGCAGGGGAATTGAGAGGTATTTCTGGAGTTTGTTTTCAATGGAAACTGGAAACGCTGCTCATCCTCGCTTCTTTCCACAGCATTTATCTCCGAGGTCTGATGCAATGTAATTTTATAAAATGTTCACTGATTTGTGCAAAGTAACTAAAGTATGGCACAATTCTGAACACAGGCCTTGCCTTCACATCTTTTCCTTGAATAGTCTCTGGTTCTGTTTCAGTCTTAGTTTGCTTTTAATGTTTTAATATTTCTTTGTTTTAGTCTGAATAATTCAATGCAATTACAAATTATTCTCGGTCACAATTGCCTTGACTTAGTAAATTCTAAATTAACTCCTATGCCTGGGAAAGAAATAGATATTATTAGTGCAAGTACATTCCAGTTGTTTTACAGATTGTACACTGCTGTTGCCTTTTGTGGCAGATAGCAAGGTCTGCATAAGTGCTTTTTTTTTTTCCTTGTAATCTGGTGTGTCAGGGTGTGTAGCAGCTGTGTCACACAGCCCAAGAATGCTGACTTAGAATGCTTGTGATAACATGTTTTGTGCCTTATTTTTAGACATGTTTAACTTTTTGTATGAAATGACATAATTGAACATAATGGACAGCTTTTGGCTTCAGTAAATGGTACTGGTAGGGTTTTTAGAACATGTGCTTTTTTTCTTTAGACAGCAGTTTTTAGTTATTCTCTCATTCTTTCACCTGTGTTGTCAGTCCATTCTGGGAAGATTTTCTGCTGCTTCATCATCATTCACTAATTCAGAAGAGCACTTTGCTCTTGTAGTTAATGACAAATTAATATTTTTTTCACTGTGTTGTTATTCTGTTCTTCTTGATTTGGAAAGGAGAAATGCAGTCCTGAACTTACATGCTTCTGAGTACCAGTTCCTCCTGCCCTTAAACTGCTGAGTGCAGTGCCCAGTTACTGCTGTGCTGAACTGTAACATTGCTGGCCTGTGTTCAGTGTCCTGCAAGTTCTGCTCTGTGCTCCTTGGAATCAGACCATCCTGTTCCATATGTTCATGAAATGGCACCCAGCTCACTGGATGTGAATGTGTAACTTGAGTTCAGTCTGGTTTTGGACAGTTTATTTGCTTCTAAGTTCCAAGTAGGAATTATTATTTTCTCTTGTGGACAGTTGTTCATCTAGACATCAGCACAGTCCTGGAAATATGGCAGAAGTGACACAAGTCAGAAATTTTTTTTTCTGACAGTGGTGTGAGACCACTGGAGAGTTGTGGATAAACTGACACTTCCATCATGTGGATGGGAGCAGGGAGGCAGGAGTCTGTGTGTCCATACTGCTTCATTAGTTCTGTTCCCTGACACCAAGTACTTTAACAAATGCTTATTGTACACACTTAATTCTGTGGCCCCTTCAAAACTATTTACCACTGGTAGACATTTTCCTATGTAAGTTAGAATTAGAAAAAACCAAACTTGGGCTGTTTTGTTACTTACCAACCTCAGCTGGATTCAGCAGTGAGTGTAAACTTCAGTCTGATTATCCCACCAAGGCTGTGGAAAGCTTGCTGCTACTTTGGCAAGAATTGATTGTTTCAACCCATATTGGCCTTGGTGTTTGAGAGCAGCCCCCATCCCACTCTCCTGCTTTGAAGCTTCAGGCTGCCAGCAGCTGGAAGGGTGGGTGGCTGAGAGGAGATGTCTGGGCTGCTCTCACTGCTCAGGCAGGAACCTCGAGCAGAGTTTGGGGGCTTGGGGAGGGCAGCCTGCTGAACTGCAGCAGGTTTGTCCTCTGGAGCTTGCTTCTGGAACCCACAGAACTGGTTTCCTGCTACTTAGAGCTCATGGGGAAGAGACACAGTGGTCTGTCTGCTCAGGCCTTGGAGAAAGGGCTGATCCAATTAGGCACTTCCCTTGGGCAAGCAGAGAGTGAGTGATTCACCCCCAGTTACTCTTTACTTACACTCCAGACTACAGGATTCTAATGAAAAGCACTGCTTTCTTCCCAAAGAATCTATCTTTATTGGAAGTAATGGCAAAATCCAGTATCTGTCCCCAGGAAAATCACCCTGATTCAAACACCTTGATAGCCTTTAAAAATAAGGCTTTCAGTTTCTGGTTTCTTCACATATTGAAGTGAGAACTGCAAACTCATTATTTCATGCCCGTTGGCCTTGTCTGTGGATGTAATTTCAATGTTCAGCCCTACTTTGGCAGTCTGGTCTGACAATACAGAACTGTTAAATCACTTTCAGTTCTTTTTAATATTCAGTCATTTACTTGAAAACAAATGTTTGTTTTGAAAACGACTTTCCAGCTAAGGAAATTTAAAATATTATAGAAAGAGATTGAAATTTTTAAAGTAGAAACTGCCACAGTAAGGTTGGCAGCTTGACTAATAGTTCCATTCATTTAAATGTGATGGAGAATATCTTTTGACATTAGTTTAAAAATAATTTGGAAATTGAAAAGAGGAATAAGATTGCCACTTTTAACAGGAGCCACTTAAAATATCCATAACTATGGTGGTAATGGATTTAAGGATACAGTAACAGCTGCTTTTCTGACCTTTGCTCCCTGTTAGATGTCAGTGTTCCTTTCTTTCATATTGCACTAGGATCTGGGGGATTCCTTCCAACTGAAGTTTATGGAAGGGTAGAGTTTAACATGATAAATGTGCCATACACCTGTTTTATTCTTGCTTCCTTCAGGAATTTGAAAGTCACAACCTTTCTTCATATATTAGGCGTAAGTAGTAAATATAGTCTGTAAACCACTGCAGGATGCTTTAGTTTGATGAAGCAAAGATGAAATGGACATCCAACAGAAAATAATTCCTTTAATAAGAAATATTGGAATCTTTTCTTGGATGAAACTGCACCTTTGGACTGTGTGGAAACCTGAAGTATTTCAAGACTCCTTCCCAGTTACATCATTGAACTCCTGATACTGCATTGAAATTATTTTGAATTGGCATCATCTGTAGAGTTGCCATCCCTTTATGTAGTAGTGGTGACATGGAAATGCTTTGTACTTTACTTACGGCCTTTTTGTGACAAAAAAAAGGTGTTTATCAGTTGTGATATCTTATAATTTTCCAAAACCCTCATATTTCTGTTGTCTTTGTTGTTCTGGAGCAGGACTGAGTGGAGGGAGTTGTCCTTAGCTGTGTGTTGCTCATAGGACGATGAAAGTCCTTATTATAGTTATTCTTAATACTATAAGTGAACATAGTAAAGGAAATATACATGTAGTTCAAAACACATTCCACCTTTTTTATCTGTCAAGACTTTAAAATTTTCTGTCCTTCCCTTCCTTTGCTGCAGCTGTACAAAGTATGCAACAGTCCCAGCACAATCCAGGGCTTGTCAATGTGCATTACAAAGAGCTAAGCAAGGAAAGAGGGGCTTATAGAGAGGAATACAAGTCATAATTTCACTTCTTTGCATGCATTTATTTGTGATTTCAGGAATAATGAATCATCTGATACTCTACACACTAAAGAATTTTTTAGATTGGAAAAGATCTCCAAGGTTATTGAGTCCAACCATTAACCCAGTGTTGCCCCCTAACCTGTGTCCCTGAGTGCCACATATGCACATCTTTTAAATACCTCCAGGTATACCTGGGCAGCCTCTTCCAATGCTTGTCCACCTTTCAGTGAAGAAATTTCTGCTAATATCCAATCTAAACCTCCCCTGGTGAGACCTGAGGCCATTTCCTCTTGTCTCTTATTACTTGGGTGAAGGGACTGACCCCACGTCCCACTGCCCCCCCCA